>LPNX010207691.1:67348-91511 GCA_001517045.1 Pseudotsuga menziesii
TAAAGTGTAAATTCACATATTTTTTTAGTATGACGTGGCTTAATTCAATTTTCAATTCTTGAACTGTGATTTGTGACTTATGTGAATATATATACTTCAACATTGCTTTCTTGATAAAAAAATTTGGAAATTACAATGAAATTTACCAACATTAAAATTATGTACTTACCAAAAAAATATCATTTAATAATAAATGTATATGACTATGTAAAAAATTAAAAATTGTTTTTTCAAATCAATGTATCATTTAAAAGAAAAAATAATTTGAATATTAACAAGGCATGTTTCACATTAAAACTAAGTGTCCATAGTTCACAATGCAACATGTCAAAATATATACAAAATTGAAGAAAGTTATTATTAAGTGAATTTAAAAATTACATTTTCTATATCTATATATAATTTTATGAATACTTATATTTTATTTTTACTTCTTATTTAATAAAATATCGTTAAGTGATGTTTTTTTAGTATGATCTGGCTTAATTCAATTTTCAATTCTTCAACTTTGTTGTTTTCTTGATATTCTTTCAAATAAATAAAAAAGATCAAAAATTACAATGAATTTTAGTTATATTTTAAAAAGGAAAATACAGCTTGCTTTGGTGCTTTCTATAGTAATAAATAAGTATTCCAAGATGAGAAAATTTGGGAAAATTAACTTGAACATGATCTGGATTTATTCAATTTTCAATTCTTGGACTGTGATTTGTGACTTATGTGAATATATATACTTCACATTGCTTTCTTGATAATTTTTTAATCAAATAAAAGAGATTGGAAATTACAATGAAATTTACCAACATTAAAATTATGTACTTGCCAAAAAAATATCATTTAATAATAAATGTATATGACTAAGTAAAAAATTAAAAATTGTTTTTTCAAATCAATGTATCATTTAAAAGAAAAAATAATTTGAATATTAACAAGGCATGTTTCACTTTAGAACTAAGTATCCATAGATCACAATGCAACATGTCAAGATATATACAAAATTGAAGAAAGTTATTATTAAGTGAATTTAAAAATTACATTTTCTATATCTATATATAATTTTATGAAGTATATTTTATTTTTACTTCTTATTTAATCAAATATAGTTAACTTTATTTGCATTTTCAAATATATATAATACTAAAATGACTATATAGAAATATATATATAGCACTTTATTTGTTGCTATGTTAATAATTAATTCACCAATAATGAACCCATAAAATGTAAATGTGATGTTTTTTTAGTATGATCTGGCTTAATTCAATTTTCAATTCTTCAACTTTGTTGTTTTCTTGATATTCTTTCAAATAAATAAAAAAGATTGGAAATTACAATGAATTTTAGTTATATTTTAAAAAGGAAAATACAACTTGCTTTGGTGCCTTCTATAGTAATAAATAAGTATTCCAAGATGAGAAAATTTGGGAAAATTAACTTGAACATGATCTGGATTTATTCAATTTTCAATTCTTGGACTGTGTTGTTTTCTTGATATTCTTTCAATTAAATAAATAAGTATTCCACGATAAGAAAATTTTGGAAAATTAACTTAAACTATTGAAACTGGAAATATTTTTTAAGATTAAACCAATAAGACTTGCTTCTATGTGAAATGTGAAATTTTAGTTAAAATATAAAAATTAAAATATGGTATTTTTATTTCTAAATTTTAAAAGTTTTACATTATTATGATATTATGTAATATTATGTTGTAAATAAGGTAAAAAAAAATTGGTGAAGAAAACTTATCTCTGCATTTACATTTTTCAATTCATATTAAAAAGGTGAAATTAATTATAAAACAAAGCATTCAATTAAATTATATATATATAAAAACTTCAATTAAAGTATTGGAAATTGAATCACTCTTTAAATACTCTTTAAATAAATGATAAAAAATAAAAAATAAAAATTATATTTAGTAATATTATAAAAGAAATCCTCGGTGAAGCACTCTAGCCGAGGCCTTTACATGTAAGTTGTTTACCTTTTTCCAAAAATTCCAAGAACTCCTCCAAAGAGTACCAGCAATATTCTAAAGTAATCAATATTTTATTTGTTTACTTGCAATAGATGAAAATTCCTTGAAAGAACTGTAGCAAATTAGAAAAGGGCCATGATCAATAAATAATATACCCAGAATGTCTTTGGCCATGTCTCTGAAACGGAGGTGGCGATTGCCTTTAGATTCCAGGCGCTCCAACACCAATGATATGAGATTGTATGAATAGAATGTGATGCCGGCTCTAAATATGAGACATATAATCCCTACAAACCATTCCAACGCTGCAAATGCAAATGGAAGACTCAGCAGGCCCGGTGCTGCTATGGATGTAGTCAAATGGTATCCGGCATGATACCAATTCCCTGCACAACAAAAATAAACATCAGTTGTACTCATGTAATGTTTTAATCCATGGACCTGAAAGATATATCCCAACGAAAAGAATTAGAAACAATTAAAACCTTTGGATTCCAAGACAGGTACAGCTCTTGCATCCAGATGATCATTTGATCATGTTTCATTATTGCCATTTCTCAACCCACCCGATTCTGCATCGCTTACCATCATCATTGTTTTATTCTGAATCAAACCCAGAATATATTCTTATCCCTTTCCACTCTCGTCGTCGTAACTGAATTCAGTTTTAACCGTTTATCGTTTTAATTGCGGGACAGGAGGGGACACCTGTAACTCCACGCATGAACTAAACACGCTCTTTAAACAACAATCACTCAGGAACCTACCCCGACCATATCTCCACCCACCATAAAGAACCCTAAAAAAGGTTAACTAACTCCCAGCTACATTAGTTAACCCAGAAACTATTTTAAACACAGTTGTTAAAAGATCAGACGACAATGAAACTGATAGCAGCTGTACAACTGTCAACTTTTTGGTGGATCTTGATGATCTGCTCTATGAATTCCATCCCAAATATCAAATATATAAGCCTATCAGCTTAAAGATATAAAACTTGTTTATATTTTATAGTTATCTCTTAATTAAGATATAAAACTTATTGTGACATATATACCAAAGATTAAATTAAGATATAAAACTTATTGTGACATATATACCCAAAGATTAATATAGCAAAGATTACAACTAAATTTTTATGAACTTCATAGCTAAAGAGGGTGTTGGTTTCTTCCTAAAACTTTATGGGCTGAAAGGGTTTGCTATATGTTTAAGTTTATGATCTAAAAGGATGAAAATCACTTTCTCTTAAAGTGCGTTGCTTACACCCACATTAAATTTGAGTTTCATAGTATTTGTTATGATGCAAACCTTTATAAACTCCTAACTTGCCAAAACTATAGTGAGCTTGGAAAGCTTCTTGGCAAGCTTTTTTAGCACACTTACAAGATTTTAAAATAAACCAAGTATTTTCCTTCTTAAGATTCTAGTAAAAGTTAATCATTATCATCGTATACTCATACTCATATGAGTTGTTATATTTTTTGTAATGTAAATTTGTCAAACTTTTTATCTCATTTAAATTAAAGTAATTTATGAACACTATATACCTTAAACTATATTTTAAAGTATATTTTGGAAATAACTGATGTCCTTGATGCAGCTGGCAATGGTTTCTCAATTGGTTCAATTGCATTGGTGTGACTTGGATTGTTTGGAGCCTTGTCAGTTGTCCTGCAATTTAGAATATGGATGTCATGACAATGGACACGGAAAGTGGTCATTGGTTTAAGAGTTTTGGTAGTGCTTCCTTTTTGGTTCTCTGCTCTGTCAATGAGAAGTGTGGGTAGTGCAGCCTTGAAAATGGTTAAAGAGGTTAGGAGTCTTTGATGGAAGGTCATGCTAAGTAAGCTAGAATATGATAATTGCATGAAGATATCAGCTGACGCCTCCTTGATGAAGATGATTCCTCCTGGTTTCCTTGTCACGTGTACACCTTTCATTGTGGAAACGCCTAGGTGCTATGGAGATAGGTTCTTAGAGTATGTGCAGAGATCGTGTTTTGGGAAAGAAGGTTTTCATCTTGAATATGAGCGATTGAAATTAAGTAACGTCAACAAGCAGGGTTAGCCATGTTTTCAAGGTAGAGGACTAATAGGTATTGTTTCAGCGTTTCATTGGATTATATAAGGAAATAAATGATCTGAATGGAGTGTGATAACTGGCATATAAATTTTCCTATTTCCAGCAACCTTTCTGGATTCACGGCTAATCGTAGAAATTGGCAGATCCATTGCTCAGGTTGTAAGTTGAGGTTCTGTACCGATTCAGAGATCTCGAAAACCCTTTAAAAATTGTGATTTTAAAGATTGTGATTTTGTAATTTCCAGATGATTAGCGAATTTTCCCATTAAAAAAAATGTTGAAAGGGAGAGCACTTTGAGTGCAAGTTATCCAACTGATTGGGACATAACTCACGTCAGCATAATCACAATGAACAAAGTGCAATAGAAACTGCTTTTATCATAATTTGTAGGCAAGCCTCCCAGCCACAGTGAGTGTCTGATCAGCATTGAGTTAGACTTACGATTAAACCCCAATCGAGGTCCAACTATCAACGCAAAGTAAATCTTGTCAGCTCATCTTTATGCCCATCATGACTACTACATACCTTCTTGGACCGCAAAAGCTACAGAGTTCATGGCCGCAGACAATCGAAACGGAGCAACTGTTCTTACCTTTGGTAGCGTAATGAGAATGACAGGGCGAGGCGAGACCGTCAATCCAACTCTCGACCAGCAGCGGATGTCACAGCGGACAGGCGTCTTGCGAGTTCGGGAGTTGTCTGGTTCAAAGCCGAGCTCACAGCGGGAAAGGTTGCAAAGTATTGTTGGAGGAGATGGATGTAGAGTCGGGAGGATGGAGTAGTCACCAACCCGGGGTGGTGATTAATTGCTCAAATGGATCGATCCATGTCAGAACAAGATTTATGTGGGACCCTCGGTGATAGTGGCTGGATGAATTTCACCGAAATCGTTAACGGCATGGGTGGACGGAGTAGTCTAACGCCGGGCGAAATCGTCGACCTGTTAGAATACTCCTTATTTTTTATTTAGAATTTTCATATAATTTGTATTAAATTTATTTTTTTTAATTTGAATAAGTTTATAACATTGAGATTTTTTAATTTATAAATAATTTTTTATTAAGAATTTTTAACGAATTAAATTAATTTAATGTGGTATATATTTTATTTATATATTTTTTATTAATTTTTTATTTAAATTAAAATGAAGTTATTATGATATATGTTTATATTTTTTATATCAATTGTATTTTTTCTATTTAATTAAAATAAATTTATTTATTTATTTTGTTTGTATGTGAACAAAAGTAAAATGATTTTGGTTTAAGAAAATGTGATTGAGGATATTTAAGGGGTCAAAATCACCTTAGGATGGCACTAGGACTAGGCAACACCAACCCTTAACTTGGGTAAGGGTCATCATGCAGAAAGAAGCCCTTGGAAATGAATAGTGTTTATGGAATTTGACAATTTAAATGAATTTATTGTGATATGTATATATTTTTTATATTTTCCTTTCATAATTTTAATTAACAAATAACTCTTCACATAATAATTTGGGACACTCAAAATCCTCTCTTGGAAGTGTGGTGGCTTTCCATGGAGCAAGGGCTCCATGTTAAGTTAGATCCCGACTAAAATTGATATTATATTATCTGTTGAAACTTGCGGGCATGAAAAATCTAAAGTCTCTAACATAGAAGGATATGTCTTGTGGTCGATGTGGAATAAGAAATCCTACCATATAGGGGTCAAAGGCATAGCTTGTTACATAAAGAACTTTTTTCCTCATATTAGGCTTTTCAAAAAAGATCATTTCAATCACTTCATGTGGATGGAGATTTCATATATCAATGCTAAGGATATCTATATTATTTTTTTCCTATTAATACTATGTAATACCTCAAGTTTTGACTCGGAATGTATTTAATCAAAATTATCTAAATGATGTAAATATGCTAGTGTGGAGCTCAAAGCGAAGGCCCAACTAGTGAAAGGCTAGGCATGTATGATGTAATTATTTTAATTGGACCATATGGTTGGATTTTCATGCTAACTCGAAATCTATGTAAATATTATGTTATAAAATAAATAAAATGTTCTAAGATGGTTTTGTAAAGAGCACTAGATGGGCTATAATTCCACTAGAGGGGAAGAAGAAAGGGGGCCTATGGGAGATTAAATCCTCTATTGTCAAGCATCAACCTTAAAACTAATGCATTGTCACCATGTGTCTTAAATGAGCCAATTAATTCCTTTTGACTATTAAATCCAATCATTGAATACATGTGTGAAGTTGGTGGCAAAGGTCATCTCATGTAGTTATGGAAGCATATGATGACTATACTTCTATGGCAATTGTAAGGGTCCTTTATTCTATGGTCAAAAGTTGTGTCAATTGTCTTGCTCATATCCTTTGGAGTCAACCGCTCATTTTCAATTACTCAATGACTCGTGTAGATTTACATTACGTATAGTTTTTTTTCGTCATGTTGTTCATACGATTATCAAACTATGTCTTATCCATAAATTTGAATGGGGAAACAGAGTTGTAGATTTGAGAGAAATATAAATGGTTATAAATGAGCATAGAAGTTGGGTAGGCTAGGAACCTTACCCATTGAGTTTCTTTATCTTAGAATGCTTGAGAAGCCATGAATTAAGGCTACAAGAGGTTCTCCAACAGCATACAACAGATGGGACTCTTATTACACACACTAGTAAGATCTGAAAGGCTTGGAATTCATGAGGGAACTGTGGTTCAATGAAGGGGAATGCCTTCCTTGTTTTGTGTGGGAAGTTGGAAAGAGTGCCATGGTTGTGATGGTTGCATGAGATTCATGCACAGATATGTATGAGAATTTGGCTAAGCATTGATAGTAGTATGGGTTGTGGGATGGGAGATATTATAATGTAGGTGTTTCCTTAACCATGGTGGCCTCATAGCCCATCATGGGGGTGGCCTCTCAACATAAATAGTATATGGTGGCCACAAAATAGAAGAAGTGGAAAGACTGTTGGAAAAAGGAAAGACTATTGCGGAAAGACTCTTAGAATTTAAACTATGATGGAGAAGGATGCACGTACGGAATATAAGGGGAGTCGCCTCATAATGTTGCAAAACTACACTTTTACCCTAATGACAATACTTTGAAACTTCTATCGAGGTGAAAACGTGAAGTTAGGTTACGCTTTTGCATGTTTTTTAACAAATAGAATTTCAAACTTTTATGTTTTTCAACTTCAACCTCTTCAAACCTATATCTCTCTTAGGAATTTGACCTTAAAGTAAACACAAATGTTTTAGAGAATTGAATTAGATTTCTACTTGTATTTATTTTTTTAACTATGGGCATATGGTGGGACAAATTTGGAGGCCGCCAACGGCATATACTTGAAAATTTTAGGTATGGATAGTGAGTGACGTCTGTGGCCTTCGGTTTTTTTTAGAGATAGTTATTAATTTTAGGGAAACAATGTATGCTCATAATCTACACACACTTAACTTCTACATGGACTATATTTTGAGGTTTTTTAGATTGGAGAACTATTTTTTATTATTTATCGAAGTAGCATATGTTCAGAAAATGGTGCCTTATCAACACATGTTAGTGACCTTCAATTTTCTTTTTAGTGTGACTCTTATTGAAAAAGCTAAAAGTACCTTTTGAAGAGGACATGACAAGGAATATATATATATATATATATATATATATATNCCTAAATTTCTTAATGATAGAATTTAGAAAAAAAAATTGTAATCTTTAATTGAATTAAAAAAAAAGTATACCATGAGAAAGTAGATTCATAAATGAATCCGTTGGTATAAATTTCGATAGACAACTCTATGATTTTGTAGGGTTTCAAGCTTGCCAAAATCACAAGTTCCTGCAAACAGTAAAATTGTTTGACATTTTTGTTTACCGCAAACTCTCGGGCAAGAGTTTGTAAAATCTCTCATATGAGAGTTTGTCCTCCTACAAATTAGCCTGGGGTTATGTTTTCAAACTCTTGCATGATAGTTTAAACAAATTCTCGCATGAGAGTACACAAACTCTTGACCAAGAGTTTTGGAGCACAATGCCCTGAGAATATTTTGAGCTCACATAATACATATTCTTAGAGCCGATATAATCAATATTCTTTAAACTCAGGCACAACTAAGGTTGGTATCACTACATACCCATGGATCTTGATTAGGGTTCTTCCAAAAAAAATTATAGTTTCTATAGTAACTTCATGATTTTGTTGTGGGTTCAAGCCTTAAGGATTCATTTTCTACTCCTTTGTTGTATGCAAAGTTGTTTTGGACCATATATTTTAATATTTTGTTAAAGAAATATTCGATCTAGACTTGATTTTATAAGTCCTTGAACTTTATATTGTTTTTATACATGTGTTTATGTAATGAACTAGTACTTTCATTTTTTTACGATTGACTAGAAGTCAATTTTTTAAGACATAAAGTATTATCTATTATTGAAAATATTTAATGGTTTAGAAAATAATTCTTTTATAGGGGTTAACAATTTTATGGTTATATAGTTTTAAATATTCCAATGTTATAGTCTCGTTATGTTGGTATGCTACATGTTGTGAAGGTACCACATGTTCTTCTTTTTATTTTCTTTTCTAGTCACTATTGAGTTGTTATTTGTTATCCATGTTTTATTCTCATTTATGAGATTGTTTCTGAGGTTGACATTAAACATAAGTGTTTTATTTGTTTGATGTAAATTTATGTACCATAAGTTTTTAAAAAATCTAGGTAAGGTTGCATGGATTAGCGCAATGGTGGTTCTTAATTTTAACATATTACTCCTTTGTAAAAATGGCATATTGCTAATTTTTTTTATAGCTTTTGACTCATAATGGATAAATTTGACATATTGTGAAATTGGTTTTGTGCATGTATTATATTGTGTTTTCTTCTAAAGGCCACATTGTGATTTGTGTTTAGTATATAATTATAATTTTTTAAGGAAACATGTGAATTAATTATATTGGAATTTTAATCAAGACATGTGAAATTTGTCATTGTCGTGTATTGTACATTTCTTTTTCCAAGGAAAAATGAATATTGTAAAATTTTATTGAAATAATGGATATTGTAGTTTGTCTTAAATTACTTATGTAATGTTGTTTTTTACATATCAAAATTTGCCTCTTAGATATTTCAATTTGTTTCATTGATCAAGTAAAATTTTATAGATCCAATATATTATAAAATATGATTTCAAGTATTTGGTATTGAATTTTAGATTTTTAATTCTTTGAACATGGGAAGCAAAAGGAATTGTGCAAAAAATCACGATCGCACCAGAATTGATCAAGAGGCAAGGAAAGAACAAAGACGTGAAAGCATGCAAAAGTTAAGAGAAAAAATAAAAATGGAAGAAAATGTGGAGGCACAAGACAGTGACGAAGAAATGCAAAATTTCCATATTGAAATTTAATATCTATGCATATTTGATTTGAAAGTTCACAATATTTTAAAAGTATTTAGATATATATTTACAAAGTTCAATTGATAAATTTATATACTTTTATGTAGGGTCAAATTACAACTCACAACAAGATCCTACCACGCCTATCAATTCGCAAAGATTAATTGGAAGTTGCAGCAATATCGTCGTTAATGACAATTTTTTGGGAGAATATCGATTCAAGTAAAATTGAAGAATTGGTGCCAACGATGCCGGATCATAAATTTCAATATAGAGAAAATGTGTTTACTCGAAAATATATTGAAGGTTCTTATGTCATAGCACAAGCTCAATTGTTACATAGATTTTTGAAGCAAAAATGTGTAAAAGATACAGTTAAATTATTGGGCATTAGAAGTATTAAAGAGGTTAAAACAAATGAGATGGTATCAAAAAATATTACGTTCTCCCTTGCTACGCTTGTCAAAAAGTGTTCTTGTGTTGAAAAGGATGCTCATAGAGAATTACTAACAAGCGTTGTTGCAAAAGGAACTGCTTCAAGTCATTTGATGGCGATAACTGCAAGAATATTAAAGACCAAGATTTTTTTTATTAAAGTATAAAAAATTTAGGATTCAATTAGATGAGAATGATGAAGTTTCATGTTGGCCTATTATCTATAGGCAACCCTGTCGAGATAGAATTCTAGATAATGTAAGGGATATGGTGAAAGAGTTTTCGAATTTGAACTCTCGTGTGATACCAAATGAAAAGGACGGTATGCAACGTCAAACATATAACATATGTCACTCAAGTGGAAATGTTCAATAATTTTATGGAGAGTAATGTTGTTGTGAAAAATTCCCTTAGCACATTTGTGAAACTTAAACCATGGTATGTCAATCCCATCACTATTAAGGACACATGTTGTTGTCGATGCCATGTAGAATTCAATTTATATTATGAAACATTTGTAAATTTTGGCATTCAATATGTTCCAAATGATCCCTCTCCTTCTAGTGTTCGTGAATTTATCTCTAAGATATTATGTGCATGAGAGAATGATAAAGTATTTTATACAAAAGAATGTGTTGGTGGTAGAAAATGTAATGAATGTGCTCAATTAGCACGTGTTGATGCTAAATATACCATACATCCAAATGATCATTGATTGTTAAATATCACTATGAAATGGAAGAGATATGGATATGTTCAGTACTCTCCCATTACAGTCGACAGAAACATCCAAAATAATTGATTTACTTGAAGATGATATTTCGGTGACATATTTTATGGAAAAGTTCAAGGAGAAAACATATAAATATATTAAGCACTCCCACACAACACAATGGAAATATGTTCAATTCAAACAATCACAATATGTATTCCCAAAAGGAACAATATTATCAGTTGTTGATTTAATGAAAATTACACTTTCACTCCACAAATGGAAATACAAACTAAATATTATCATTTAGAGCAAGTGTCTATGCTTGTGCACATTTTGTATAGATATGTTGCGCTCAATGTGGATGGTTTTGATAGCAATGAAAATAACCTTGAAGTAATTAAAGAGTATTATTTATACATCAGCGATGACCGTATTCATGATACATGTTTTTCTCAACGTTGTTTTAATATGCTTTATAAAGAATTATCAAGAAGAGGATTTACTTTTAAATAACATTGGGTGTGGTATGACTGTTGCGTTGGTCAATTTAAATCATCACGATCATTTAATTGGTTGTATCACCTTCATAAGACAATGGATAATCACCACACATGGATTTTTTTTTCAAAGTGCATGGAAAAGGAGAGCATGATAGTGCTAGGGCTTGCATAAAATGTGCTCTTAGAAGCCATCAATTGAGTCACTTTACTGCTTGGTTTTTAAACTCTCTCGATGTTGTTAATTGGTGCAAACAAAATGTAAGCCATGAATTCAATGAAAGGATAGTTCATGTAAGAAGGTATGTAAATTTTTCCTTGACGTTTAATTTTTTATACATTAAGTTTATTTTACTAATATGTTGTTTATATTTATATGTGTGTTTTAGAGATATCTTGATTAAACAAATATGTATTTTTTATGTGAAATGTCATTTTTAACAAGATTTTTGTTTTCCTCGAACAAGTACTTTTGGGATATACCAATGGGATATGTCGTCAAGTCAATGCCATATAATTGTACTGCAAAATATGGAACAAGGGGCAGGGATGATTTTAAGGAACCATACTTATTTACAAGTGTATAAATGTTGGCGAATATTACCAATTCTTAAAACGCCAACTATAAAATGATTGGCAATACTTTTCAAAAAATATTTTAATTTACAAGGATTTTATATCATTTATATAATAATTTGGCGATTGTTAGGGTGAAAAAATTTTACCCCATCAAAATTGGGTGAAACAGGGCTTCAAAAAATGCAAACTAGCAAATCTTTTTTGGGAGAAAAACATGGAAAAATAGCACACTGGGCTAAAATTCGCCCCTAAAATTATCCCTGACAAGGGGTTTACATTCCATTAGGACTGGGAAAGTGACAAATATACACTCAATTTATAAACAAACGTCATCTTTCTTTTTTTAGATGTATTGATAATAGGGAATCCATTGATGAGTGTCAAAATCAAATTAACAAATTTGTCAAACCTTGGGTACACCAAGAACAAACATTATTTCCCCCATTTCCAAGTTACCATGATTTAGTGTTTGATAATAAGTGGCTATGATTGACAAATATTATGATCGTGTTTCTGATATGGTTATAGAAGGCGATGTCTTCAATGACATTGCACTATAACATAATCTAGAAAAAGTACATTATTACATATATTAAGATGCACTAGATCGAAAATCATGTTGATGCAAAAATTTAAAGATCCATCAAATTGTACATATGCAATTGTTTCGATGGTTTTAATGGGACATTTCTTTGAAGAAGTAAAGAAATGTATTGACCATATTATTTTTTAGGACTACTAGGAAGATGGTATATGTTACCAATATAGTCATTTGATCATAGCAGCGCTATTGCAATTGAAACTAGTGAAGACTAGGAAAAATCCCAAGCATCGATAATGGAAATTGTCGATAGAAGATCATACTGTCATTCTTGAAAATGTGTCACTAGAACATTTCATGTGAATGGAACAAATTGAATGATAAATAATTCTTTTATTGTAGGGTTAGAACATCGAATTATCACTATTGCTCAATATGTTTGGATGAATTGTGTGGTATTGTTGACCTGAACTATGGATTGTGATGCATATTTGAGGATGTCACGTGTACATTTATTTTGGATATTTCTGAACAATTAGTAGACTAAACTATGCACTATGGGTGTTTCCCCATTTGGGATTTTACCACATAAATATGATACATGTCATTTATTTTCTCGTCTCTAGCTTATTTACTTTTATTATTTTATCATTGTTCAAAAAAATATGTGTATCAATGGTCTTTAAAAATAGAATAGTTATTCTAGATTGTATTATTCTTTATTTAAATTACTATAGTGGAAGCTTCTCTATTGGCTAGGTGATAGCTAATATATATGTTTGTTATGTGGTCATGTTGTTAATAATTAGTTAATTGTTCGCATTCATCTCAGGCTTATTTTTTCCTTCACAGTTAGTCAAGGTAGTCAGGATTCAATAGAGGTAGTCAATATTCCTTAGGTTTAATCTTTTGAAACTCATGATGTTTAAGATATGCTATTGATTCTTGGTTGACTTATAAATACTAAAAATATTTTACCTTTTCATTTATTTGTATCAAATAATCAATATTTTAATGTATTTCAATTACAATAATTTATAATTCCAAATGGGAGTACTAATGGTATGAAGAAACCATAGCAAGTTGTAAAGGTTTGTCTTAGAACAGATCTAAGCCTAGATGGATGCATTTTTTTCTTTAGGTGGGACACTATGGATTCATGCAAATTGTTGGTTGGTTATAGTGATGATTTTCTATGATAGGAATATATTTTTGGAATCAATGATCAAGTTAGGATGCAAACATTTAATAAAGAGTCTCATATGACCCCCAAACAATGTTCCATCTCCCACTACTTCCTCTAGAAAATTACCTTGAAAAAACTAATTGGAAACATTTATAAGATAAAGGTGTGAGTAGCTTGAGCTCAAGTGGTTGTTCTATATTTTAAAAATTAGAATCCCGGAAATAAAGTGCAATATTCTTTCATATCCTATAGTGAATGTTGAGATTATAATTGTATATGTCCCTTTAGGCAATCACATTATTGAAAGCAGGATGCAAACACAAATTGTAACAACTAGAAAGGTTTCCTAATTCAAAAGTATCGACCATATGTGCTTCCCATTCACATGACAATAGTTTTCTTATTTTAATGAAACTTATTTATCAACATCTAAATCTTAAAGCTATTACCTTCCAATAAAGGTTGTGAAAGTGAAAATTAGAAAAAATATGGGGCCTTCCAATATATATGAATACTAGATATAGTTGATATAAACTATCAAGTTAACATTTTGGCATGTAAAGTGTAAAATTGAAATACCATGTTAATGATCTATAAGGGAAAAATGTCTTTTGTATGTAAACTAATGATAACTTGTTGTAATTGAAGATGACATATTAAGAAAACCAAAGAGGGTGCATACCTTGTTTGTTATGGGATGTTGAAAAATATAGTTGTGATTACTTGATGTTGGATGCTTCCATTAATTTTGGTTATACTAAACATCCATGATCTTGTGTAATAACTATTCTTTTCTCGAGACTATGAGAAGAGAGTTAACTGTGAATGTGTATCACTTGGAAAATCCAATTTTGGTGAGAAATATCCAACAATGTTGCAAGCAGTATACGGTAATCCAATTGTGTTTCTTGAAACGGTACGATAAGAAAGACAACCAATTACATTTATTATAGTGTCTGGAGTTGAAAGACCAAAAGAGAGCTTATTTTGTTTCTTGCAATGTATGGATTTGTAATAGTTGGTGTTGATTCCACTCGCTTGTGTGCAATATGTGAGAGTAGTAGTATTGGTTGTTGTTTCTATTCAACTCTATTGTTATTAGTTATAAATATGGTGTTTAATATTTTGGTTAAGTATCATCCTCATCCTGAAGTTGCAAAGCATGTTGGTACTACTAAGAAAAAAATTGAGAAACTTCATGGTTATATGGCTCTCTATACTACTATGAAGTTGTCATTGATTGCTACTAAGTTTATGTCTTTACTTGATCTATGGGTAGCTAAAGTTGTTATTGAAAATTTAAAATTAAGGATATTGCTATAACTAAAAATTAAGCTATATGTTAGGTTGTTGTTGGGTAATTTGTTGAAAGACAGTTTGTTGTTGTTGGAATTGTGCTTAGCATTAACCAAATTGAGGTGGTTGTGCAAGAGTACTACATCTATTGACTACACTAAGAGTATTTCACATGTTGACCACACTAAGAATAGTTCATCCATTGAACACATTATTGTAAGTATTGTTGATTACATTAAAATTTATGAAAGTTTTGACCATTGATGTTGAAATGGAGGTTGCTAATGGAGGTTTCTATTATTATTGATTAGTTGAAGGAGAAGTAGTAACCATAGAAAATTACCTCTCTTGTAGTTGTGTTGAGCATAATTATATTTCTAGCATACCAAGGGAACTACCCCAACTTCTAAATTGGTAGAGTTTCATACAACCCTATAGGATATATCTCTCCAATGGTACATGATTTTTATACACTATCCATAAGGAGGAGTAGGTCCAATCTTTGTTTGAACTAAAGCAAAATATTATTACCAAATATTATAAACCTGCATCTTAATAGAAAAACATTGTTAAGATGACTCGATAGCAACCAAGTAGTTGGAGAAATGGCTTCGGATTGTGCTCAAATATTGAAGGATCTAATGGGTAGGATGACTTACAGATGCCATGATATGCAACACAAAGAGTGGTTTCTTAGTGGTTTTCTTCCTCTGACTTGGATCCCTTTGCTTTAGAGAAGGATTGCAACTCTGAAAGAAGCATTGGAACAGGAAATGTGAAAAGAACCAATGGTAAAGTATCCTTTGAATAATAAATTTGTGGCCACTAGAGTATCACTTGAGTTATCCCAATTTCATATACATATTGCAACACTCACTGAACAAATTAAAGATATCAGTAAAGCAAATTTTGGAATAGATCGGATATTTTGTAGAAATTGTAAAGTGGATGAGAGTCATGTTAATTAGTGCCCTCTACATAAAGGAGGAATGGTGCATGGTCCTACAACTGGGCCTTTTTCAGAAGTCCAGTGCAGGGTTCTCCAATGGTAACCTCCTTAGGAAGACATTTGGGTGGAGTTTCTTATGTGTCCTCTGCATGACCTTTTCAAAATCTACAAATATGGGAGTATTTTTAAATTTGCAAGGTCTATGGTCATTCTCCACACAATTTTTCTATTCCAAAACCTCTAACTTGTGGATTCCCATAACTATAGTTTCCACTATATGGAGATACACCTTGTTGAACATGTTTTATGTAGCATGTTGAGGCTGATGTGGTTAATATGAAACACATTTTTGTTTAGCCTTATTTTATGAGTGTTATGGCTATATATGAATTTCATATATATAAATTTCATTTTTACTTCAATTCATCAAGCAAAATGGGGTTACTAATAACATTTTCCCATTCAATCCCCCTAAGTGGAGGAGAAGAAATCAAAACTTGTAATCTAGAAAAAATATTTACTATTACCTTTTTATTACACCTTTTTTAATTTTTTATTACTACCCATTTTCTATATGTCATAAGAAGTAGCCAATAAGTCTGAAATTGTGTTTAATTTGTATCTTAACACATACCTACACAATTATGAATTGACTACAGGTTGAAGTGGTGCTAAAGTATGATATCCGACTTTATAAGACTTGAATAATAATTCATGAAATAAATTAATCTTTCCAGACATTAATATAGAATAATTTATATTCCAAAAAGAGAAAGTACAAAGAGGGAATAAGTGCAAGTAAATCTTAGTTTTGTACAATTCATGAAAGAAATTAATCTTGCAAGCATTAACATAGAATAATATGTGAAAAATGGATATTCCACAAAGATAAAGGTTAGACTTTCCTTATTAACTTAATAAGAAAGTACATAAAAAAATGAATATGAAAAATCTTAGTCCTGCGACAACTAGTCCACATGGCTCAAACAAAATCAGTGTTAGTTTGACAACTTAGAGAATCATACCCACATTAGGTGGTTGGTCGTTTCTATCAATAAAAAGAGTATTTTTTTGCAAATATTCAAAACCTTGGAAACATGTACAAAACGGTGACAGAGCCACTAGATGATGCGTGGAATTGTTTAATGGGGACAAAAAAAAATTTACATGTGCACGGAAAA
Organism: Pseudotsuga menziesii; assembly: GCA_001517045.1. Lineage (NCBI taxonomy): Eukaryota > Viridiplantae > Streptophyta > Pinopsida > Pinales > Pinaceae > Pseudotsuga > Pseudotsuga menziesii. The sequence continues at coordinate 84,182 of LPNX010207691.1, forward strand.
AGAACAAAAAATTGGACATAGTTTTGTTGTGTGCATTTAAAAGTATTTTAATTATTGGCATAGTCAGTGGATCACTTAATCACTCGATCACCTATGTAGAAAGTTTTTGTTGTATTTTGTTTTTTTGGTTGGAGGTCCATCTAGATTTGTATGTGAAAAATGAATATTGTTAAAAAAATATGTCAAGATCATATGAACAAAAGTAGAGATTTTTTAAACAAATAACAATTCTCTTTTAACATTGACATGTTATTATACAATATCCAAGACTATATGTATATATAGTAAACAGTTGTAGATGTCTATTATCATAATATATGGGAATTTATCTTTTAACAAGTTTGTGAAACACAATAAGAGAGATTTAGATATGAAACATAATGAAAGATAATAACAAAAATAAGAATGGGGTTTATTTTAAAGGCTGTCGAATACTATATATGGATACTATATCTAGATACTTGGAATCAATGAGAAGAGTGTGTGAACAACTTAATGAAGAAAGAAACAATATTTAAGTATAGAAATCGGTTGACATAAATGGGGAAATTGTCATATTCTATTTCTGTTGGTTGGAAACTAGGAAGAAGTATGTGAAACACAATAAGAGAGATTTAGATATGAAACATAATGAAAGATAATAACAAAAATAAGAATGGGGTTTGTTTTAAAGGTTGTCGAATACTATATATGGATACTATATCTAGATACTTGGAATCAATGAGAAGAGTGTGTGAACAACTTAATGAAGAAAGAAACAATATTTAAGTATAGAAATCGGTTGACATAAATGGGGAAATTGTCATATTCTATTTATGTTGGTTGGAAACTAGGAAGAAGTATGTGCAAAGAACTTGTTCATGAAACTATAATTTAGCATTGGCATTACCATTTTGTAGTTACAAAGCTTTGAAGAACATTAAAATTTACAGTAAACATAATTGATGCACTTTTGTAAAATTCCACAACAATGGGTGGCTCTCGCAATACCCCACACATGATTAGTTCTATAATTGTTCTTGGTGATGAGAAGAATCGTATGCCACGCAATTGTTGGTAGTGGTGGATCCACTACAATCATATAGAAAATGATGCAACATTAAATAATACAAGATTAATTAATAGATAATGCTTGAAAGAATCAGTAGACACAAAGGAAATATAAGATTGTCAATTAAATGAACCAATTGAATTATCTCTGACATTTAAAAGTATACTTACCATGGATTTGAAATTGTTTTTTTATTTTATTTTTAAGGGTCAAGTCCATTCATTTGAAGTCAAATTGCAAATTGTGCAAGAGCGCCTATTAATTTCAGAGGATAAAGTTGGTATTGTTGATGTTCAAAATAAATCCCTTCAAACATATCTTGAAGTTGCAAACATGCCTCTTGACATAAAACATGCAGAAAATACCAAATAATAAATTTAAAGGTACACAACATTCAAAATATTTAATGTTGCATACTCACATATAAAAGAATGGGCCATAGCTTCATTCTATGGTTTGAGATCACAATTATTCCGAAGTGACACCGATAGTTCCATTACAACTAAAATTATCCATCCAAGTAGTTCTCAAACTTATTGAGATCATCTCCAAAAGAAACATGGTATTTAGTATGAGACAATAAATAAACTTAGACCACAAAAATCACTGACCAGTCTAAATAATCAACATAAAAGATAAACAATTTATCAATTAGGCCTTCTGACCTATATTTGTATTGTTGATGATAGAAACATCGTGGTCCATTCTCCAATCCAATCTCTTGATGAGTTGGGGTTTCGCTAAAGGAGTTGGATTTGCATATTTCCAGTTGGATTCAAGGTTTATTTTGCATATTGAAGGAATTATGTGTCCCTGGTTTGAAGAAGAAGCTCCTCTATGTTTAAGTTTTAGAAGATAAAGGATACAGGGTGACCTTTATGGATGGAAAAGCCTTCTTATGGCCTAAGGATGGAGATATGAGCTCAGTAGTTGTGATTGGAATTCGAGAGGGAGATCTCTACAAGTTACCTGGATGTTATATTCCGACATTGGTACTTGATATAGTTATCCTTGTGAGATGTGGCATCGAAGGTTTGGACATATTCATTACAAAGATATTTTTGGCATACAAAAGATGGTAACATGTATGTCTGACTTTCATTTGATATGTTTCACTTGGTTCCTCAAACATGTGGTTACCCTGAATCTCTTGAGTACTGTGACGACTACATTTTTTTTTTCACCTTTCTTGCCATGAACATTGGTTGCAAGTATGTGGCTATAAATCTATTCATGATGACAATTGTACAACCACAAAACATTTCCCTTTAGCCATACTACTTATAATCCAACATGTTTTTTGAGACCCATTCTATGGAGAGTAGGTATGGCTCATTATCTACCCCATGATAGAGGATCATATTGTGATCATATTACCTCCTTCATCCTACAGGAATTTTCAATTGAGACAATTGAACTCACTAGAAATGCAGACTTCATCCAGCCCTTATATGGTAAGAATCAGTTACCTAGATCTAAATAGACTTAGTTATGTTGAAAAAGGTTCACCTCACATTATTAACTAGTTCATTCTCTATGTTATCACTACATATCACCCTCTAGTTCATTATCTATGCATAATGATGAGCCAAATACAAAAATTATAGGTATTTTGGGAAATTGTTTAGATAAATCAAGATGAAATTCCATGGTTAGGAACATTCATCCCAGAGACTAAGAAGGATGACCTCCTAGGAATGAGTGCTAATTTTTTTTAATTGATTATGATTTTAAGTTTGTGAAGTAGAGGACTTTAACATAATACCATGTTGCTTCTATCTCAAAATCAGTGGCCATTTCAAATAAATCAAATTTGGCATACTATATGTTTATCTCATGTATAGATTCCACGCCAAAACAAGGGTTTACTGTGCACTAGTTTTCCCAGAATTGGAGATAAACATGATATAGTTCTACTCGATGATAGGGGCAATCCTCAAGCCTCCTCAATAGTGCCCATAAATATCCCATGTCTGACAATGAGGATCTTAACTACCTTTTAAAGTTCTTCTTCTGCCCAAAATTGAAGAAAATTATTATCCTCAAGTTTTGTCAATCATTTTTCCACCAGTTATTTCGAGGAGGGAACAACATCCTTCAAGACAATGGTATCTACATTAGGGGTTTTTTTTAACCATTGGTTGTGCCTTAGTTAAAGTTTATACAAAGTGAGACAAAACTATCCAATTCTTGTTGCTTCAATTGGCCTCTCTTCATGTGAATGTGGTCAAAGACAAACCAATTTTTCTCACACTTATAATTGCTACAAGTTTGACCATTTTTGTAGTTAAGGTCCTTTGGTTTCCAAATGATTCCCACCAATTCATTGAATCCAATCATAAGATTCAAAGACATGGTCGGAAAATTCAATAAATTAGTTTTAACTTTGTCTAGAAATGTTCAATCCCTATAACAATGAGTACTTGAGCTTAAATATTTTGGAATTTCTTACATGCTTGGTCCTCATCTCTTGTAAGAACCACTAGGTTCTTGCCAAAGGTACTTTCACTTTTCCTAAAACAATATATTTGTGTGTGTGTATCCAACTAAACTTTTTGATCGGGGACCATGCACTCTAAGCAAATGTCTAGAATCCATATTTGACCTCCCCAAGTTCATTTTTTCCAATGATGGCTTTATAATGGTACCTTAGATTTAAGAAACAAATAATGGCATGTATATGCCAATGGATTTGGTTGTCCATTGAATATCAATGATCTTCCAAGGAGTTGGATATTTTTTTTTCTTCTTGTTTGTTTCCCTTAAATGATATTTGACTTGATCCATGGCCAACTTATCCCCATCCATTATCCACGATGCTTAAATAACAATCTTTGTTTCTCTAGACCAAAAACTGATATCAATTTTTTTCTTTTTTTTTGCAAATTTTCTTCCCATTAGCCATGTTGTACCACTAATACTATCGCACTCATCAGAAGCAAACATTGTCCCCCTCAAGTCATAAAAACTAGGGACTTTGAATCCTTTATCACATATAATATGGCATCTAACATAATCTAATAGTAATGTGAGAAGGAAATATTGAAATTGGTATCTATGTTATACCACCATCTATCAATTTATTTGAAAGTTGATTCCTTGTATTTCTTCTTATAATGGCTCTTAGTTGTGGATTGAGTGTCAATAGTAGGGGAGGAAATGGGTGCAAAAACCCCATCCATTTACTTTCATTTTGGTGTCACTTTGCAATCAAGTGGAGAAATATATCTAAAGGTATGCTTAACAACAAGGTTAGAGGAGGAGCCTTCAAAACTGGGGTTTGATACGTCTGCAGTCTCTCTCCTACTCCCTATCTTAGCTTCAATCTCTTATTTTTTGGCTTTTCCTGTTAGATATTCCTCAATAGAGATTGGATTTTTTTCAATATCTAAGTTATCATTAGTGCATGTTCCAATTTTCCCTCATGCACTAGATAAGTGCTCTTCCATCCCATGAATTCCCTTTTTTTTAGTTCCTTCTAACAATATTTGCAAAGAAAATAATTGTCAACCTCTTCACAATGGATTCATGTAGAATCTTTCACAATACTTGGGCAAATGAAAAAACTAACTTTATTTATTTGCTATAACAAAAATCAACAATTTTATGAGAAAACAAAGGGTGGAAATATCGTTTGACATACCTTTGAATGGGAACAACAATCAGATCTTTCCCCTGAGAGGGCATTTATGTGCCCTAAGAATATCACAAAATTATCCTTACTGAGAGTCATAAACATTTGGGAAAGAAAGGTGTGGTGTAATATTGTGAAAAGGGGTAGTAGCACCAACTTGTGTAAGTCCACCTGTAGGTGGTCCTTGAAAAGGTGGTATAGGGGATTTTGGCACAAAACCTCCCCACAACCTTGGACACTCCGAAGCCAACTATCCTTCTACAGGGAATCTAGTACACCACACTTATTTCCTTCCAACCTTGGTAAGATCAACTCTTGAATATTCTTTATTAGTGCATTAATTGGATTCAAGAACTGAGATAGATCTGGAGCTCTTCTATAATTTCCAACAATGGAGCTACTTGGATATCCGATCATGGATTCAATCCTCATAGTTTGATCCAAAGAATATCTATGAGTAAAAATATTCTATTTCAATAGGGGGATTCTATTCAATGGTATCAACACTTTGATGAGCCATTCGAGCCATTAAGGGCATGTTTTTGGCAATGATGTGCATAGAAACAACCCTAAACTTTGAAAAAATTGAAGTTTGAGCCCTAGATCAAAAACACATGGATATGTTTGAATAGATTTGTGGGTAAAGGGAGCCTCAACTTTGCAGTCTGGATAGATGTGTGGTGTAAACAACATATCATAAAATAACCCATAAATATATTATTCAAACTAGAACATTTAATGCATAGTCCACCTCGTCGATTTCAAAGGTAAACAAATGCTAGTAATGCCTTTTTCAAGAAGCTCACATAAAATATTTATCATAATTAAGGGACTAAAATCTTCAAGTCGCATCACTATTTTTCTTCACTGTTATAAATGTTGGGGCGTGCACCCTAATGGTCCTTAAGGAAAATATCTTAGCAAGCCAAAGGAGTTTGTAAGCAGAGGTTGACTCAAAATAGTCTTAGGGGTGTCGGGGGTTGAGTCAAGGTCCTCTATTGTAATAAACCCACGGTTTAAGACTAGGGTTTAGGGTTTTGGGTGCCCATGGTTTGAAGCCATGGTTTTGTAATAGCACAATGTATAAATAGGCATTTTTGTAAATAAGAAAAGTTAGGCTTTTGATGTAAAGAAGATTAAGGCGAAGCTAAGGCTGTTTTTGTAAGGAAAGGTTAAGTCCCAGCTGTGTGCGTGGATGACCTCTGCAGCTGTGTGCGCAGAGGGTTTTGTAAGAAGTTAAGGGAAATCTGCAGTTGTGTGCGCAGAGGCCTGCTGCTGTGTGCGTAGCTTAAGAGACTGAAGAGTGCGCAGATCAGAACTTTGATTTTGAAGAAAATTGAAATAAAACACAGTTCTATGGGCGTAGACCCTACACTGGGGGTGAACCACGTTATATATGGTGTTGTGGTTCTTGTGTTGTTTCTATTTCTGTTTGTTTTTCACGCATTAATAACTGTATAAATCTGATAAGTAAGATCACTGTTAATAAATAGCTTCGCTGTGAATTCCCTGTAGTGGGTTAAGCAAGTCACTGTATGTTTATCTATCTGCGAAGTTATTTAGATATAAATGTCGGAGCTCTGTGTTTATTGATTATAAGTTGTTAAAGGACAAGGTACAGTAATCTCCCTCTCTGCTTGCAGAAACCTGATTCTGCGGCACCCCATAGTTGTTTCAGGTGAGACTGCAACCTATTCGCAGGTTGTTGCCAAAAGGGCCAACACTGTGGGTCTTTTGTTGGTGCGACGCAAAAGGATTAAACCCGGGTCTGCCCTATTGCCCAACAAAGTGGTTCCATTTCCGGTTGAACTCAGTATCTGCTCAAGAGGGGTTTACGTCGTACCTCGAGGGCTATGTTCTGGAGGCCCTCTGTGAAGGAAATCGGTGATTGGCTTGATGAGACTTATCTGAACTTTGCTGAGAAAGAGAATACAAATCCGCATCATAGCGCACGTGACTTTTTATAGAGGTATGTTTTTTGTGATGCTTATGAAATTTTCTTTGGTAGTATCCACATAGAGTTGCACCAGTGGTTGTCCAGGTTAGCTGAGAAAAGAACGAAATTCCATGAGGGGCGGTTCTCTGTGTGGACCCCCGCAAGAGTTAATATATTAAAAAGCGTGAACAACGAGATCTCCCGCGCGGTTGATTTCTGGACCACACGGACCCTTGAGGCCTTTGTGACGGAGTTCGCCATCGATACAAGCACTTCCTTTAGTGAAGCCGAGCGACGATTCTTCCAAGGACCAAGGGGTAAGCTTTTGAATTTATTTAGCTTGAGAATTAAAATGCTATTGGCTGAAAAGGGAATATTGCTATTCGAATCAGACTGTTAGATTTTGCGTTACTAACATATGTTTGCAAGTGACAACACCTTCGCTGAGCAAAGTAGTTTACCGCGAAGTGGAAAAGGGTATAAGAGATATTTTGAGTCCTATTCCTTAGGCCAGGATACCGCGTCGTCCCCTATAAATTCTGAAGAATCAGACCCGGACGACAACCCTTCCCTTGGAAACCCTCCGGTCACCCTGCCGCGCAGCTCCGTTACCCCTGAAACTCTGTCGCAATCTGCCAATCCACCTAGCCCGAGTATCCCTGTCGCCGGCCAGTCTACCCCAGTAAACCCCCCCCCCCCCCCCCCCCCC
>LPNX010207691.1:91797-315944 GCA_001517045.1 Pseudotsuga menziesii
CGCAGTCTATCACCGAACTGAAAGAGATTCAGCAGCGGTGCGGTGAATCAGTGTGGGACTTTGACCAGAGATTCAAAGTTCTACTGGACCAAGTCAGCTTCACCATTAGTCCTGTGCAGCATAAGGAATGGTTTATTGCAGCATTATTACCACATATCCGAACCCCACTCATGCAACAGAAGGTTGTTGACTAGCAAGAGGCTCTAGAAATCGCAATGAAGCTTGAGACCGCCCCTGTAGATGATCACTCTGGTATTGCACAAATCCAGGCGCAGTTGGTAGCGATGGCTCTGGAGCTTCGTGATATGAAGAAAGCAAAACCCGGTCGCGAAGAGGTTTGGTGCACGCAATGTCGAGTCAAAGGCCATGACAAGGAACCGTGCCCTCTGGTAAGCCAGTACCTGAATACTGGTGCGCCAAACCCATTTCCACCGCAAGTACTATATTGTGAGCTCTGCAGAATAACAGGTCAGCATCAACCTAAGAACTGTTACCTCCTGCAAAGGTATGGACAAGGACCTAAGAACCCCCACTGTAACTTCTGTAAGTCTGTAGGACAGAATGAAGATGAGTGTCGCACCTATGATGCTTACCGGGTACACAATGAAGGACCAAGCAATGACGGCTACGGTTACCGGGGTGGTACCTCCGGCAGAGGTGCTTCTGGCGGCCACGGTGGTATGACCGGAAGAGGCAGAGGCCAGTTAGTGTGTTACAATTGTAACCAAGCCGGGCACCTAGCTCGGGACTGTCATAACCCCACTACGACATGTCGGTATTGTTGCGCAGTAGATCATGTGATTGAGCAATGCCCCCAACTGATAGCCAAGATTCAGGCACGACATAGTACCCCTACTCCGAACATCCAGATGATTTCTATTGAACCCAGACCTGCAGCAGCCATCCATGTTGTTACATAGAGTGGAGCTACGACGAACAAGCCAAATATGGAAAAACAGCCTGCCGAAGCTCGGGTTTGTAAGGCTCCTGAGAAAATCATAGCATTTGATATCGCAAGAGAAAAAGAGACATTTATGGAATTCAAGAAAGACTTTACCGGCCCTAGCACATATGTCACACCGGCGCAATATCATCAACTACCGTCACAGCCCCAAGAAGCTTCGCTGGATAAAGAAAGTACACTCTCCTCCTTTTTACAAAGTTGCCTCAAGCTTCTACGAAACCAGGATGCTTTGAATGAGCTGCAGAAAGTCATTGCCTCCTACGGACCTCCACAAAGCTGTGGTCGGGACAAACCCCTTCAGAAAATCAGCCGAACTGGCAGGGAAATGTGATTGAATGCTCAGATAGGAGCATACGATATGACTGATGTTATTTTGGATTTAGGATCCGATGTAAATGTGTTAACCAAACAAACTTAGGAACAAATTGGAAAACCTGCCCTCGCCTGGTCCCCTATCCAGTTGAGGTTAGCTAACCAGCAAAGGATTGTGCCCCTAGGAAGATTCCTGAGTGTCCAAATAGATATTGACGGGGTTCGTACTCTCGCAGACTTTGAAGTGATTGAGATCATTGATGACAGCAATCCCTATCCCGCCTTGTTAGGAATAGAATGGGCGACGGAAAATGCTGCAGTCATTAACCTAAAGAAGAGACAGATGACCTTCGAAGGGAAAGACTTGAGAGTCATCCTACCCCTGGACCCCTCACAAGGAGAAAGGTATACATAACCACTACGGGACAAAGATCAGAATGATTCGGAGACCATCTACAATATTACCACGCATGAAGAAGCTTATGAGGGCCCTCTTGCTGTGGGTTGGGAGTCTGGTAGCTCCTGTATGACCGACTCTGAGGATGACTTAGAAACTTGGCAGAACCGATTATATGAGCTCCATGGGCACAGAAGTACCAGACCTACTAAATCCCTCAGATGGCTGAGCTCACAACCAAGCGCTTTACCTACTTTTGATGGTTTGACAGAACCTGACCCGTTTATCGTACAATTCTCAGGCCAGATACCTGAGTCGCAGAAAATGACCTCTCTGGAGTCAGCACTTAGAGTCACAGCAGCTAGATGGTGGAAGAGCCATAAGCCGCAGATTCCTAGCTGGGAAGACTGTCAGAGGCTCCTTCGCCTGAGATTTAAGGACCAGCCTGAGGAGGTGCGAAGCAATTTTGATGGAAAATCTAGTCCCCAATAACATTTGGCAAAGTGCTATGAGGCGTGGAAGTATGTACCTCAGGACGAATGGGCACATAGATTCGTCCATACACTGGAACCGATAGCTAAGAACTGGTACGAGGAAGCTGAGCTCCTCCTAGATACTGTAAGTTGGGACTGTCTTGCCCATAGTTTTATACATACTTTTTCTACTAATGATGTCTGCCCAGCTCTAGATGCAGCTATCAGGATAATCCATACCAACGTCTTTGATGACCGAGAACTAGTAGAACATCGACCTGATTGGACAGCGCAGGAAGCCCACGCAGTAGAATGTTATAACTTCGCCATTCAGGAGGATGAGGACCCACGCAATATTGCTATCCCTGAGTCAGAAGGATGCTGCGATGTGCATGGACCAGCAATCGAAGCCCCGGAAGTGACTCAACCCCTAAAGACACGCACAGTTAACATTGGATCCGAAAAACAACCTAATTTGGCTACCATTGGCGACTATTGGGATGATGAGATGGTCAGCAAGGTAACCCAACTTCTCCACGAGTACCAGGATCTCTTTTCGACGAAGTTCTCTGAAATGAAAGGTATCCTGGGTGATATCGGCATCATGAAGATCCCTTTGAAACTTGATGCGAAGCCTGTGAAGCAACGTCCTTATAGATTGAATCCGAAGTATAAAGATAAGGTTAAGGTGGAGCTAGAGAAGATGCTTGCTGCAGGAATAATCGAGCCGGTTGAGGAATCTGAGTGGGTCATCCCTATGGTGGTACAGGAGAAGAAGACTAAAGGAGAAATCCAAATCTACGTCAACCTAAGGAAACTAAGTGATGCCTGTCTACATGATCCCTTTCCTACCCCCTTTACAGATGAAGTGCTCGACAATGTTGGAGGTCAAGAAGTATACTCTTTTACTAATGGGTTTTCTGGCTACCATCAGATCCGAATTGCTCCAGAAGACCGACATAAGACAACCTTTTCTACCGAAATGGGATCCTTTCAGTATACTATTATGCCCTTTGGGCTGAAGAATGCACCTGCTATATTTTCTAGAGTCGTCATCTTTGCGTTTAAGGAATACATACATAAATTCTTAGAAGTTTATTTTGATGATTGGACTATTTTCGGGCTAGTAAAAGACCATCTCACTAGTTTGAGACTTATGTTGAACAAGTGTAGACAGCACCAGATTGCCTTGAATCTAAAAAAGTGTATCTTTTGTGCCCCTTTTGGAATTCTGCTTGGTCACGTTGTCTGTAAGCAGGGATTGATGATGGATCCTGCGAAGATAGCTATTATTGTAAACCTACCACCTCCGAAGTCTGTCAAACAACTTTGCACGACACTTGGTCACACTGGTTACTACAGGAAATTCATCCAAGGATATGCTTAGATTACAGCTCCGACGGAAAGGCAGCTGAAGAAAGATATTAAGTTCGAATGGACATCGGAGTGCCAAGCAAGCTTAGATATTTTGAAGGAAAAAATGGTCACTGCCCCTATTCTAGTATTTCCTGACTGGAACAAAGAGTTTCATGTGCATTTCGACGCATCCTCCATTGCTCTGGGGGTGGTATTGGCTCAACCCGGCGCAGGTCAGATCGACCACCCTATTTCTTTTTCTAGTAGAAAATTATCCACTGCAGAGAAAAATTATACTACAACAGAGCGGGAAGGCCTCGCTATGGTGTATGCACTGCAGAAGTTTCGACATTATCTATTAGGATCTCATTTTAAGATGTTTACTAACCATTCTGCTTTGAAATATTTGGTTAACAAGCCTGTGCTAGGAGGAAGAATATGCAGGTGGCTGATTCTGTTCCAAGAATATGACTTCGAAATCATACTTAATCCTGGGAGACTGAACCTAGGACCTGACCACTTGTCGAGGCTCGAGTCGGGCGAAGAACCCACCAGTTTGGATGAGGACCTCCCTGATGCGCAGCTGTTTTCCATCCAGATAGTCGATGAATACTTCAAGGACATTGCTCAGTATTTGTCTACAGGGTTTCCACCTGCTGAAATGAAAACACAACAGAAAAAGCAGCTGGTAGTGCGAGCAGCGGACTTCACCCTAATAGCAGGCCAGCTGTACAAGATGGGACCAGACGAAATACTGTGCAGGTGTGTCTTCGAGCATGAAAGGCCACTGATTCTGGCCGAGGCACATTCTGGCGCAGCAGGAGGTCATTATGCAGGGAAAGCTACCGCACATAATATTTTGACAGTCGGCTTATGGTGGCCCACAGTTCACAAGGATGCAAGAGACTATTGCCACAGCTACGACGTCTGTCAGAGGACAGGCAAACCATCCAGGCGGGATGAAATGCCCCTAGTTCCACAGGTAACCTTACAAGCTTTTGACAAATGGGCTATGATTTTATCGGCCCTATCAACCCCCCTACGAAGAAGTCCGGCGCGAGATATATTATTACAGCAACTAACTACCTTACCCATTGGACTGAAGCCCAACCAGTCAAGAACTGTAGCGCTGCTACAGCTGCGTAATTCATCTTCGATCACATCTTGTCCAGTTTTGGGTGTCCTTGCGTCCTTATGAGCGATCAAGGATCACATTTCTTAAATAAAACTATTGAAGTACTAACTGAAGAATTTCAGGTGTATCATCAGAAAAGTACATCCTATCATCCACAAGCAAATGGGACTGTCGAAGCTTTTAATAAGATCCTTGAGCATGCTTTGAAAAAGGTTTGTAATGCTAACAGAAATGATTGGGACCTTCGAATTCCAGCAGTGCTATGGGCTTACATAACTACTTGCAAAAAGTTGACAGGCCATACACCTTTTCGACTGGTTTATGGGCAAGAAGCCGTCATGCCCATGGAGTACATTGTTCCCAGCCTCAGAATATCTGCTTTCACCGAGATGGATGACCCAGCCGTAATGACAAAGAGACTAAAACAGATATTAGAACTCGAAGAAGATAGATTTATTGCAGGTTTCCAGCAACAGGTGCAGAAAGCTCGAGAAAAAGCGTGGCATGATAGACACATCAAGAAGAAACAATTCCAGCAGGGTGATCTGGTGCTCCTCTATGACAGCAAATTCATGAAGTTCCCAGGAAAGTTCAAGACACATTGGAAGGGACCATATATAGTACAGAAAGTTACTAATGGGGGCGCAGTCCAGCTAGCTAAGTTAAATAAAGAACTTTTTCCTTCTCTGATAAATGGGAGTCGTATAAAAAAAGTACAGGGATAGGCCAGGTACTCAGAATCAGAGGTAGCACCAAGAAAGAAAAGTCCACGTACCCAGAACAGCTGAAATTGGGTACTGGACCATCATAGAAGCTGCTCGTCACACTACGGAATGTCGCAGTCTGAAGGATGAAGTATGGGAAGCCGAAGGTTGGCCATGGGACGCAGGCTCCTACTGTGTCAAAGTGGAAAGTGGTTGTTATGTCATAGGTTTGAACTGTGTCGCAGCATAGAATGTGACGAATGGGACAAAATGAATTTGGCGACACCGGCACGTGAGCTACTCTCAATACCTATAATTATGAGATTTTGGGAAAATCTGAGGCTGGGTGTGACGAGATTTCTGGCATTCAAGCAGATTTGATGTCATTAATACACTATGATGACAGATTCTATAACGGAATTCTATAAGTAAGCTACATTGGCCCGTGAAGTCTTCCATAAAGCACTTCTTGGCGTTTGCTCGACTGAAGCCATGTCAAACAATTGTGAAGTCCAGGAGCTAGTACGAGAGTTCAGAGAGAGAGGTCTGCAGAACCTACTGAGTAATCCGCCAGTACAGTCGTATTCAACTTAGGTACAAAGGTAGGCAGAAGTTTGCTCTAAATCAGGCGAAGGCGGGCACAAATTTGCTCTAACGTGGAGCAACGAAGGCCATAAGACCTCGCCAACAGATTCTGGGGAACCCCGCCATTAACTCTTCTGGCATAACAGAACCGTGGCAGATGTGTGTCTTATGCAGCGTGACACGCAATTCCAGGGGACCCCAAGTTGTGGATGGTTAAGCGTCGCCAACCCGAGCAAAGGATGGGGTTGCAGATGGATCCACAGGGCCTTGCCCAGCATTAATAGCAAGAAGGAAAGAAGCAGGCAGTCGGCAACAGCAGGACTGACTCCAGCAATCAGCGCACATTGTCTTCGCCGAACAAATTTTACCACTAGCTGAATAGACGAGTGTCCCAGGACGGGCCACCAGTGAGTCTTAGGGGCCTGTTGGGGCGTGCACCCTAACGGTCCTTAAGGAAAATATCTTAGCAAGCCAAAGGAGTTTGTAAGCAGAGGTTGACTCAAAATATTCTTAGGGGTGTCGGGGGTTGAGTCAAGGTCCTCTATTGTAATAAACCTGTGGTTTAAGACCAGGGTTTAGGGTTTTGGGTGCCCATGCTTTGAAGCCATGGTTTTGTAATAGCACGATGTATAAATAGGCATTTTTGTAAATAAGAAAAGTTAGGCTTTTGATGTAAAGAAGATTAAGGTGAAGCTAAGGCTGTTTTTGTAAGGAAAGGTTAAGTCCCAGCTGTGTGAGTGGACGACCTCTGCAGCTGTGTGCGCAGAGGGTTTTTTAAGAAGTTAAGGGAAATCTGCAGCTGTGTGTGCAGAGGCCTGCTACTGTGTGCGTGGCTTAAGAGACTGAAGAGATCTGCAGTTGAGTGTGCAGATCAAAATTGTGATTTTGAAGAAAGTTGAAATAAAACACAGTTCTGTGGACGTAGCCCCTACACTGGGGGTGAACCACGTTATATCTGGTGTTGTGGTTCTTGTGCTGTTTCTATTTCTGTTTGTTTTTCATGCATTAATAACTGTATAAATTTGATAAGTAAGATCATTGTTAATAAATAGCTTCGCTGTGAATTCCCTGTAGTGGGTTAAGCAAGTCACTGTATGTTTATCTATCTGCGAAGTTATTTAGATATAAATGTCAGAGCTCTGTGTTTATTGATTATAAGTTGTTAAAGGACAAGGTACAGTAATCTCCCTCTCTGCTTGCAGAAACCTAATTCTGCGGCACCCCATAGCTGTTTCGGATGAGACTGCAACCTGTTCGCAGGTTGTTGCCGAAAGGGCCAACACTGTGGGTCTTTTGTTGGTGCGACGCAAAAGGATTAAACCCGGGTCTACCCTATTTCCCAACAATAAACCATAACTTGATGACAACTTATTGCATATAGTGTGCATAATGAGGTACTTGGTTTAGAGACGGCGTACAATGTCTTCCATGGACCCATAGAAATTTTTTCTTTTCTACTTTTTTTTGTTGTTATTTCACACATTCAACTTCTTTAGCATATGCTAGATTGCAGAACATTACCGAAAGGAATATATAACTTGTCCCTTTGGTGAGGAATATGGAAAAAACAATAGTAAATTAAGGTTTGTTTTAGTAATTAGACCAAGGTCTTCACTAAATTTTGAAAAAGCGACCATCAACCCAATTTTCCATCTTCCAAAAAGATTGTATGACTGATGCAATGTACATATGTTGGTATGTTAGCTATATTTTACTATGAGTCTTAGTTTAGGTCTCAAATTGGCCTTCGATGAATATGAAAATTCAAGTGAGCAAACCTTTACCTTCGGATGTAATCAAAGCTATAAAAAAAATGTCTTTTTTTATCCCAATCTAATTCAAACTTGTTATTCAACAAGTTTTACCCACGATCCTTGTGACATTGACACACACACACATATACACACCAATGGTTTATCAAATATTCCCATGGCAAAGAATATATTGTCATGAAAATCCTAGCTCAAAAATCCATCCTTGCATCAAAGGTATAAACATATGGGATGTATTCAACATCCATTGATGCATCTACAATCATAGACACTTTTCAAACCTTGATCTGGTCTTGGATTTGTTGACTGATATTCAATTATATTTTTCTTCTTGTGATTGAGGTGCTTGTGATGAATGCATGCAATACATTTATTTGATGTGAAATATTACAATGTGGTAGAAGCATCTCACAACCTATGAGAGCATCCTTTTAAGAGTAGTCTAAAATTATACCAATTTTGAAGCATCTATAATTATTTTGGACCGGTAAATGGAGTTATAAAGAAACTAGTGGTGTTCCACAGCATTTGTCCCCGTCCCTAGAATTTGGATAGCCTATGGGGGATTCTCCTTAATTTCCTGTCATCACACTAGGATTGAAACCTACTAATACAAATCCACTCGGACCAGGATGATAAATCAAATTCTAACTTAATGTTTAACCCAACTTACCAACTCCTTGATTACTACTATGAAATATCTATTTATATGCTTCATAGGTGGTTTATTCCATTGGGGCTTGATATCTAGGCTGCTTAGGTGTATGGCATCAATGATCTCTGCTTGAAGCTAGTACATTTAACATTTTTTTTTTATTGGGATCTTTTGAATGCACTCACAAGTTGATAACTAGCAACGTGTGAATTACTTTCATTTTGAACTTCTGCAAGTCACAATCACAAGGAAAGTGGATTTCAAATGAGTTCGTAAGATCATCCAAGAAACTGTTAGATTTGAACTAATTCTTATTTTTCAGTTTGAAGAAGTATATGAAAATGAAAATCAATGTTTATGTATGTTCCCTTTTGGCACAGCGGTATAATGTCATTGATTTGTACCACTAACCTAAAAAATCCCTAATATGTAAGAGTCACAGCATAAAAATTATCTCACTTAGTCATTTTCAATTTCAAGTAAATATCCATATAGAAATAATTGTGTTGTATATGCATCAACATGTTCATGATCAACATAATGTTCTATAGAGAAGAAGGAATTCCCATTTAAGAATGATGAAAACTACATAAGTTTGAATAACTATATGGACGTGAGGAATTTTAGCTCAAATCAATAAACATGTAATTTTTCAACATTAGTCATGTCATGCATGCATACCTCAACCAAGATCTGTGTTTCATGAGAAATGATTCACTGACAGGTATCTCTATAACATGTTTCATATTCTAGAAGTTGTGATCGATCTATATCAATTAATGCAAATAATTTCCAAGGAAAATTCATATCTAGAAAATATGCGTTCATTAAAAACTACCTGCTGTAAAAACTATCTTGTTCTTTCTGCTTCTCAGAGTATAATTGTCCCCTTCCGAGGAAGCAACGTCTCTAATATCCCCTGTACAAAACATTAATTTGTTAATCACTCAAGTATGAGACAAACGATAAGTTTTTACATTAAACATTCAAACAATATTTCTATTCAAGTTTTACCTATACTAACTCTATCATATAGTGGGTTTCTTATGAAAAGGGTAGAATTAGAAGAAGACATTATATGCATATGTGGTTATGGAGAAATATATCCAACATGAAACCTATATTTTTCACCTGTGGATGATGATTTTTTCTCACATTAAACACATGTCCAATAATATTATGAACATGTAAATTGTAAATTACACAAGTATGAGTCACAATAAGTTTTAACATCAAACAATATTTATGTTCAGATTTTACATGAATGAAATCTATCAAACAATGTATTGTGTGTAGTAGGTGTAGTAGTAGAATAAGACACTAAAGGCATGCATGGCTCGAAATCAATAGAGCCAACTTGAATTCCATCACATGCAAGTTTGGATGACCATGTTTTTTTACATTTAACACATGTGTCAAAGAATATTTTGAACATGTATATCAAAAATCACACAAGTATGAGTTGAACACCATACGTTTTCACATCAAATATGCATCAAAACAATATTTATGTTCATATTTTATCTATACGAACTCTAACAAACAATGTGTTGGTTTTCACAAGTGGAGTAATAGAAGAGGACACTAAAGGAATGCATGGCTCTGAAGCAATAGATCCAACCTAAATTCCATCACATGCACCTATAGATGACCATGTTTTTTCACATTAAACACATGTCAAAGGATATTTTTTTCACATTCTCAACATTATATATAATGTAGCCTTGAACATGTTAACTAACAATCGAATGTGTACCTGTAACACATCTAATATACCCCTCAGAATGGTGTCTATTGTGTGGGAACCACTTTCAGTAGATGTAGAGAGCTCAGGTTGAGATACGTTTCAACACATGAATCATTTGGCTACATGTACCTATTGACAACAATACTTTTCCACATTAAACATGTATTCACAACAAACAATAAATATAAAAGTAAACTACTTGAAAACGTGAACTAATAGTCGATCATCCTCTTCTCATGGAGAGGTCTCTAGAGGGGACATTTGCAAGGTTTCCTAATCCCATTGTTTCTATATACAAAGAAAACAAAGCATAGGAAACCATGAAAGAAAGAAAGCATTAGAAAACATGAAAGAGATCAATCTTGTAAACCCAAAATAAATAAAGCCCTCTTTTACTGAGGAACTCATTAAAAGTGCAAAACATCATTCAAAGTAATGCCTTGTGGATATACTCATGAAACCCCTACTAATATATTGTATATATTAAAACAAACCCCAAGGGATTAATACATATAGATCTATGAGTATCTCGAACAAGTTCGATGATGTAAGAGAATGAATGGATTTTTTAAGTAAAAGAAATTATAATCATTCAATTAGATATGATGTATGTGGAATTCATTGCCAAGATAATAAAAAATGTAATGATAAGTTTATCTTCAACTTAGTGGACCGAGGGTGACGACGGGATTGAGGATGTCATGGAAATTTCATGTTGAAAAGGAAAAATGATGTCAGTAGTATGTGTAAGTTTTAGACCTATGTAGAGAAGCAAAACATATAGATTCTTTTAATAAAAATAGATATTACAACACAACATTCACACATAAACACGAAGATTTACCTTGGAAACCCTTAACAGGGAAAACCAACAAAACTTGGAGCCAGACCTCCTATTTTCCATTATTATTATGAAAAACTCACAATACAATATAGGTATTATGTAGCCTCCAATAACCTATTTCATTGACCCAGATTAGAAAATAGAACACAATCTCTCAACCAGAATTAAATTGCATATTTTTAGAAAAAAAATCCCAAAAATAGCCAAAAACAACCAAAAAATTTGAGCTCACTACGCTCGCATCAGAAATGGCCTAATGACGATTTCCATGAAGGTGTCAACATGGATCGTCAGACACAGCACTGACAGGCGCACCTCCCCTCCACATGCACATGCAAACAATATAACATATACCCAACATTCTCCCACTTATTGTTTTCTTTGCATAGTAATGAGTCATGTACTCATATATTCATAAGTCCAGGGCATCAATCCCCATAGATTCTCAACACCAAGAGAACTTCTCTGTAATGATAGACTTTGTTAATCAGACTGCAACATTTTTCAAGGTGTTAGCCTTTTCCATCAACACCTTCTTGTCTTCAACCATATCTCTCACAAAGTGATATTGCACATTAATATGCTTTGTATTAGCATGATAAGCAGGGTTCTTTTCCACGAATATTACACTTTGCCTATCGTAGTATAACCTTACAACTTTGTGTACAAACCCAATACTTGAATAGAGTCTCTACAACCATACTACTTCTTTGTTGGCATGTGTGGATGCCATGTGTTCAGCTTCTATAGTTGAGAGTGCAACGACATCCTTTCCCTTTCTCATCCAACTGATAGTTCCAACAAATAGTTTAAACACATACCTAGTTGTAGATCTTCTGCAATCAATATCTCCATCCCAATCTACATCAACAAATTCATGTACATCTATTTTTCTGTCTGTTTCGAGTCTTCCTTGGTAGCAGATTGCATAATCTGTGGTGCCATGCAAGTATCTGAAGACCCTCTTTACAGTCATCCAATGCTCTTTCCCTGGATTTAACATATATATGCTCAAAACTCCCACTACATGAGTAATGCCTGGTATGGTACAGACCATTGCATACATCAAACTTCCAAATGCACTGGCATATGGAACTCGTGACCTATAGTCTTCCTCTTCTTGTGTCTTGGGACGCTGCTCTACATATAAATTTACACATATAGGAATAGGAACCTTGACCAAACTACTTTCCTACATGTTAAATTTTTGCAATACCACCTCAACATATGTTCTTTGATTGAACTAGATCTTCATGTTTGCAGGATCTCTTCTTATCTCCATTCCCATAATGAAGTTTGCAGCACCGATATCCTTCATGTCAAATTTGGAGGACACTTGAGACTTCAATTCCTTTATAACATATTTGTTGTTTCCAATTAGCAACGTGTCATCAACATGCAATATTATATTAATGGCATGATCACCAATCTATTTGGAGTACACACAGCGATTATCCCTTCTTCTCACAAATCCCAATCCAAGTAAATGTGTCAAAATTTTGGTACCACGTCCTTGGATATTTCTTTAGACCATAAAGGGACTTCTTTAGTTTACATACCTAGTCTTTATTTCCCTTTACTGTGAACCCTTCTGGTTGCTTCATCTATATTTCTTATTCAAGATATCCATGTAAGAACGTCATGTTCACATCCATCTCCTGGTCTACTTCAAATTCAAAAGCAACGGCAATAGAAAGAATAAATCTAATGGAAGTTAATTTTTCAATTGGAGAAAATATTTCACCAAAATCAATTCCCTCTACCTGAGAACATCCCTTTTCTACCAAGCGGGATTTATACTTCTCCACTTTACCTTATGCATTCAACTTCATTTTAAACAACCATTTTCTCCCAATGTACTTCCTTCCATCTAGTAATTGGACTAGATCCCAGGATTCATTTTTGTCCAGGGCATCCATTCATTCAACCATGGCCTTCTTACAAATATCATTATCTTCTAAATCAACATCTTTCTTCATATTCCTAGGATCATCATCAGTAATAGACAAAGAAAAATGAGATCGAAAATTAGGAGGGGAATACCTTTTTGGTTGCCTTCTTTCTCGAGATGATCTCCTCAAAACTGGGGTATGAGGTTCTTCTTCTGTTGAGTCAAATTCTTCACCTTATAACTAAAACTCTATCTTCTCTGGCTCCTTTTCCATTGGAGTCACTTCCTATATGGGAACTTCTTTGACCTTCGTAAACATAATATCTCAATTGTAAACAATCTTCTTAGTTACAGGATTCCAAATCTTATAACCTTTCATACCATCTTTATAACCAATAAAGATACACTTCTTAGATTTGTTATCCAACTTGCTCCTTTTATCCTTTGGAACATGTACATAAGCATCATAGCTAAAAGATTTCATATGCTTAATAGAGGGTTTCTTACCATTCCATATCTCTTGTGAAGTTTTATCAATCAATGTTGATGTGGGTGATCGATTTACCAAGTAACATGTTATCTCCACTGCCACTGCCCATAATTATTTTCCTATCCCAACACCGATTAGCATGCTTCTTACCTTTTTCATCAGTGTCCTATTCATTCTCTCAACAACTCCGTTCTATTGAGGTGTGTATGGATTATTCTTATGCCTTTCTATACCGCACTTCTTACATAACTCCTCAAATTCATTCCTGTAGAACTGTCCTTTGTTATCTATCCTCAACACCTTTATTTTATTTTCTGATTGATTCTCTACAAGAGCCTTAATTCTTTAAACTTAGAAAATACTTCAGATTTATTTCTAAGAAAATAGATCCATGTGTTCCTTGAGAAACAATCTATAAATGAAACATAATACACATATTTTCCTAATGATGGAACAAGCACAGGTCCAAACACATCACTATATATTAGTTCTAGAATTACCTTTGCTCTTGTAGCGCCAGATGCAAATCTTACTCAATTTTGTTTTCCATATATCAATGTTCACAAAAACCAAAATCCAGAGTGCAACCAGTCATACCTTTACCTTGTAATGCTCGAAGTCCCTTTTCTGTGATATTCCCCAGTCTTTGATGCCATAGCATTGTCTTTCCTCCTGATGTAATCATGGTTCTGTCATATTTACCTTCTTCCTCAAGCATAACAGATCTATTACATTCATCAATGATGGTTCTTCCCAATATTTTTCACATATTTCCATACCGAACTCCCCTTGTTAGCACTATTTTATTCAAAAGGTAAGAACAAAGGCTTAAGGGAAGATAAGGTGCTTAAAACTTTGAATTTTGGTAGTGTAATTGCGGGTGACGGGATGAGTTCTAAAGAAGAGATCAATACTTTCATTCTTTCCATAAGACTATAAGCTAAAGTTTGAAAGCAGATAAATAATAAGAAAAGGCACTTATGGTATATTATGAAAAAATCAACGGTTAAGATTTGGTGAACGGATAGATCAAGGGTAAATGTTGGATCCGCTGAGAGAACTTGCTTGGAAAACAAGGAAATAAAAAGTTGGAAGAATGATGGGTGGAGAGGGTTAAGGGTCAGGCTTGATCAACGGAGGATATAAAAAGGTAAAGGAGATCTACGGCGGATAGGGAGTCCGCTGGTGAAATCTGCATGTCAGGAGAAAAGGGTAAGTGAGTGGCAGAATATGAACTGCAAGAAGTTAAAGGGTGGATGCAATCGATTGCTCAAGATTAAGGGACAGTAAGATATATAGTGGAGATGAATTCCACGCTAGCAACATGCACGGGAGGTGTATTGATCTTGACCCAATGAAATTTTACCACCTTCCACCTGGCGAGAGGAATATCGTTTCACTGGGTGAAAGGCGGTAGGAGAAAACCACTTCTCTCGATCCTGAAACCGCCAACGAAGAAATTTATAAATGAAAGGGCCACGTGTTTTTAGGTTAGTTATTTTTTGTGCATTGGACTTGTAGGCCACATAACTAAACCCGCAAAATTATTTAAAAATGGAAGGTGTAGGGGAAATTGAAACACAAGTCCATGAGTTTGGGAAACTAGAAGAAACTTTTTGAAGACATGGATGGTGATATATTTGACACTGTATTGTCTTTTAGTCCAGTCCATGAATTAAAGAGTAAATTGCAAACCTTTAAATAACAAGGGTTCAACCTGCACGATGTTTATTGGTCTCAATTCCACCATTTCTTCACAGAACAAGCCCTACACTTCCTTAACTTTATGGCTAGCTGACTAGGTTCTTCGGTCAACTACTTGAAAAGTATATCAATAGATTATGTTGACCTCCACAGGTCGTGTCAGTTAATTGAACCGAAAGGTCGTTATGTAACCTCTTGTAAATCATATAAATAAGCTAGAGAGTTGGATATAGAATCGATTCGATCTATGTAATAAACCTTGTATGTGATCTTCTTGAGTAATAGGAATACTTGTTGTTCTATCTACCATTAATTATCTCTTGTTTATATCATTTCTTCTATAATCTATAATATGTATCACTGGTAACTATGCAACCCTCTTGACTTCAACATTATATTCGTTGCCGGTAGTATATGTATAAGATGTCAATGAGCATGACCCGATGATATCACAACGAGAGATTAAGGACTGGTAGGACTGAAAGATAGCAAATTATCTAAAAAATAATGCTAGAAGAAACAAGCTAACTATCGCTCAAGTAAGAGAGAATTTCTTCTCTGAGATGCATGAAAAGTTTTTCGAATACGTAGAGATCACACTGAAAAAACTCCTGGATGAAAATACCCATAGATGGAAATGAGCGACAACTATTCCAAACACTAACCCGAGGAGGTCACACGAATCTATCAGAGTGGTTCAAAAAAAAATTCAACGAGTTCTTTAAAGAACGAGTTTCTATCGATAATGTCAATGAAAGGTTCTTTAATGACCTCACCGAGCAATTTCTTTGTTCATTACCAACACTCTTGTTCATATTCTTGATCGACAAAAGAATAGCACATATTGTCGAACCTCGACCACTACTATTAACGCCACCTAAAAACACGAAATAGGAAGAAAAACAAAGGAGGTGGGAAAAAATAGTACAAGAGAGAGAGGGAATATTTCCTCGGAAAATGAAATACCACTCCCTAGCTGACTAAAAAAAATTGGGTCAACAATGGGGGGGTGGTTGACCACATTTTTATAAAGTAGATGAATAACAGTCGACAGATGAAGACATGACATGACCAGTGGTGGGAAATCAAAACAGAAAAAGGGAAAAAATAGAACAATGACACACAAAAGCACTTCAGATATCCAAAATATTGAATGGGAGAAGAGAAGGAAGCAACGAGAAGAGATAAGGAAGCAGGATGGTGCTCTCCAAAAAGAAAGAAAGTTAAAAATGGTGACAAAGACAGAAGGAAATCCACCAAATTCGAGTCAAGATCAACAAGAAGAGGGCATCGATGAATACATGTCACCTATGGATGAAGATTCATGGATTGAGCATGGAATAGCTCTCCAAGTAAATATACCTGAGACTATAACACTGCATTCCCTGCTACATCTTACCCGGAGTGCCCAAGTGCAAGACATTGTTGACGAATATTTAGGGCTCCACGCTATTCTATCGGGCATATGGAGTCTACATAATAATGAAGGAAATGAAGTCGACATATTATTAATTCATCGACCGCAAGAAGGGAATTGGGTCACCTTTCAACCCAAATTATCCAATCGCAGTTTTCATCTACTTTATTCAGAACATAAGAAGCGCCCCCCAACCAGTTCCATCGTTGAACAGTTCACCAAGTCAATCAGTATCACCGATAAGGAGAACAACCCAATTCAAACAAAATTTCAGTTGGTATCAATAGAAGCAAGAGAATAAAATCAACTCTTGATAGTCGACAAAAGTCATGCTTATAGTGAAGATAGAGCTGTTGAAAGTGGATAGTACACACACTCGAAAATAGTTTCTGTCGAAAATAGTTGTGAAAGAAGTGAAGCTAAGGGAGTTAAACCACCATCACCACCACCAACATTCGAAGTCGAAAAACCCGATGAAATGGCATAGGTCACATCACACATCCCTCTATACGAGGGAGACACAGATCCCAAAAGACATAGGTTCATCTGTGAGTCAATATGAGAAGCAAATGCAATTACCAATGAAGATCGACAAATGGCACAATTTTCTAGTGCCCTTCGAAATAGATAGTTAACATGGTATATGACCTACATAGAAAAAACTCCAGATGCAATGAAAGGTCAAATAAACAATAGTTTATGTCCTTCTTCAAGACCCTTGATGCAAAACATCTCGTGGCTAAAAAGTTGAAAACCCCTATGCAGAAGCCCGCAGAAACTATCAGGGAATATGATAAAATATTCAAAGTCTTGCTAATCCAAATTAAATACAACATCTAGGAACAACTATTGATCCAATGGTTCATGGCAGGACTACTACAGAAAATCAGAATGCATATTCGGTTTGACAACTTCAATACATATGAAGATGAGTTGACGAAAACACTACAACTACAAATGGACAAGGATTATCCCGTATTCCCTATTGATTGACGCATTGAAGAACAAATTGAAAAGATGCAGAATTCCATCAGGGAAATGAGCCTCAGGGCAAACAAAGAATGGTGTACAAAATGCTCCAAGGTCATCCATACAAAGGACTACTATCGATAGGAGGATCAACAACAATATGTTGGTTCGTACAATCAAAATGTTTCTCCGACATCTACCAAGATCGTGACTCACATATGACAAAAGACTACCCATACATCATGAACAATGAGCAAGATCATTGGAGCGCTATATGCGAAGTTAAAATTCATTCCACAGTAGAATGTCAGCTAAACTTAAAAAATAGACAGAACTGTTGTGCATTATATCAAACTAATGTTGTTTACCATAATGGAAACAATGAAAGGAATGATAATAAAAATGACTAGAATGACAAAAATAATAATTATCCAAGATATGATGGTTGACAAAATGATCAATAGAACGACCACATCTACCAACAAGGTGTTGATGTATTTGTAACTTCGGAATGTATTCACTTGTATATCTAATGTATCGTACCCCGATGTTTATTCCCGAAAGTATCTGTAATGTAATTAAGTCATTTCATGCCCCGATGTTCTGATCGGGAGATTCAATAATGTAAACAAGTTATGTAAAGTCATAGAGTATAACCATCCTTATTGATCAAGGGTTAAAGTCCCCGCAGTTGTGGGGCCCTAGGGTTATTAGACTCTCCTAGAGAAGTTGGCCCTAGTGAGTTATTTTCAAGTCAGGAATTAGTATGAATAGAGAGGGAGCCTCTGTATTTAACACACATTCATACACATTCACTCACACTCAGTTGTAGTGCATAACTGAGAGAGATAAGAAGCTGGGACAAGAGAGAGAGAGACTACTGCTGTCGGGAGATCATCTTATTGTCTTTGGGTTTTACTTTTGGTGTTGATTTTATCTCTGAGGAAGTTGCAAGGTTTTCTCCTTTATGGTTTCCCCGAGTAAAATATTTGTGTTCATTGTCTCTTTTGATTGATTGATGTGCTTGTTATTCTCTCAGATAAGATCCTAAGATCATATAGCTTAAATGTTAAAAATCTAACATGGTATCAGAGCTAACCTGAGAAGAAGACACTATGCAGCTGTTGAAGCTAGGGCTTCCTACTTTTTGGATCTCTCTCCACAAATTTTCAGCAAAAGGAGGTTGGGCTGAATCTCCTCTCTAAGGCGCATCTTTCTATCAAAGCAGAATTTGATTCTGAGCATTTTCAGTTTTTGACCCGACACTCCTGCCAAAAATTAGGGCTTTCCACAGAAGTGGAATTTTTGAGTGAGCCCAAGCCTAGATTGATCTCCTCCCAAACTTGATCAAGTGATATAGACGCTAAATTTATATATGAGAAAATCGTCACAAGATTTGGTTGTCCACTGACCTTTATTAGTGATCAGCGGTCACATTTTGTAAAAAAAACAATCGCCACTTTGACAAAAGAATTCCTTATTGAACATCGAAACCCTCAATCTAATGGTGCAATAGAAGCCTTCAACAAAATATTAACAAGAGACCTAACGAAAAAATGCAATACTGACAAGGATTATTGGGATGATAATATACATGTCGTAGTATGGGCATACAAAAGATCGACATGTCACACACCATTCCGACTTGTATATGGACAGGAATCAGTCATCCCTTTACATTTTCATCGACAAACACCTATGATTGTCGAAATACTGCATATTGATGTCAAACACGCAAGAAAAGAAAGACTAGAACAATTTTCCAAACTTGAAGAACACCGACTCATAGCAATGCAATACCAAGAAATCCAAAAACAAAAAAAAAAATCTTGGCATGATAGAAATATAAAGAAAAACAATATCTTAGTTGGGGATATCAGATTACTATACAATAGTCAGGTAAAAGGGAAACCTAAAAAACTACACACCGAATGGATGGGTCCATAAATTTTCGAATAAATCAATACTAACGGATCGGTTCGACTAAAAACACTACAAGGAAACTTGTTTCGGAATCTTGTCAACGGTGACCGACTAATGCGCTACAAAGCATTAAAAAAGAGGAACTATAAAATTCGAAGAAACACAAGAAAAATTGTTGGAAAGATCATCATAACAAAATACTAGAGAAATGATATCAACAAAAGTGAGGCAGTGATAATGCTTGGAAAAATCCCAAGTACCAGATAGTAGGGATTCTCCCCAGTAAACAATCCCAATTATATAGTCCACCATTTGGTGTGGGGAATTCGTCTGGTTTACGGTTTCGGCTACCGTAGATTAAATTCTTTAAATATTTTATTAGTTATGGACAAGTCCACCGTTTATATGATTTTTTGTTTAAAGAATGAAATGCAGATTCCTAAGCTAAATGCAAGTCTATTATAGATCTAAAACTAAACTATTCTTTCACCTGCCAGGGAGAAAATTTAGAGTTCAAAGTAATATACTGTAAATGCTCATAAAATTATAACAAATAGTTGTACCAACACAATAATCACATTCACAGCAAAAAGAATACCAAAGATAGCTCTAACATAATTAAACCATTTATTACCATGTCAACACAGACAACAAACCATTCATGACCAAGGAAATAGTTCCAAGAGGTTAGAACAATCTCATTGTATGATGTACAGAAGCACGAAGAAATAGTTTTACAGTATGCATTCCACACATTCTGATTAAATCTCTGCGCAGGCCTTTGTTCTAGCAAAATGATCCTTCTTATTAGCAAAGAGTTAGATCTTTTACAAAATGGTCCATCATTCTTTTCACCAGCCAAAAATTCCTTTCTATGGTGCTCTGTACACCTATTTATTACAATCTGAGTCTAACACCTGGAAGAATCATCTGAAATCAAACTGTGACCATGTATCTAGATACGACTCTCCTAATCCATTGATATTCTTTTATTTCAACCAATTTCCCAAATCCATATCCAAACTCAAAGTGAGCATGTCACCCGTGCGAAATGATTTTGAACCTTAAATCTTTCTTAGATAAAATCTACACCGTTGATTCCATCCACTCTTTATCTTTATTTCACAGCCTGGTTTTCTATTTCTCCTCACATATTTAAACTATGAAATACACCTCAGTCGTAGATCTGATCTTTGAGAAATATTAACTGTCCAACGATGTGGCCCCTACCTGATTTTGTAGTCCTTCATCTTGCTAATCCTCGTGCATGTTCTCATTGTGAAATCAACCTGTTTCGTAGATCTTTCTCTGCCAAGATATCCGACATTCAAAGGTGCGGGGTCTACAAGATTTCATAGACCCAAAATATTATAACCGATGTGCATGTTCTTATTGCAAAATCCACCTGGTCCATAGATCTTATCTTCGCCAAGATCTCTGTCGTTCAAAGGTGCGGTGTCCACAATATTTTGCAGATCCAGAATATTTTATCCTTTGTGCATGTTCTGGATGCAAAATCCATCTCAACCATAGATCTTATTCCACCTTTGATCACCATCGTTAAATCTTGTTGGGCCTCCATGTGTGTTGTCTCTTTATATTAATCCTCATCTTCTGCATCTGTTTCATGCTTCTCGTATTCGAATTTGGTGAACAATAATACTTGTGATAAAAGAAGGCATAATGAGAGATATATTTGATCTCGAAACAACAACAATTCATAGTATTTTCAATATAATGATATATATCGATTACTAAACAAAAACAAGATGATGACCAACGCCCTGTTACATAAGCAACTTTATCTAATTTAAGATTTCAGAGGAAAATTTCTCAATTTCCCTAATGGTTCACAATTAAAAACAAAACAGAGGTTGGACGGCTCATATCATCTCAAAGATGGATAGGGGTTGATTTTAACCATTAGATCTTGCAGCCTCAATAACTCCTTTCCGCTTCCTCCCTTATGGAAAGCGGAAATCGGGTTCACCAATTTTATTAAGTTAACATTCTATCTTTCTGCTTCCTCCTTTCCACTTCCTGCCTTCCGAAAGACAAAAATTGGAAAGCAGAAATTCAATCTTTTCCGAAATTAAACTTTGGATTTTCCGCTTTTGCCCTTCCGGAAAGTAGATTTTAAATCTTTCATGAAGTTTCAACTTAATATTTCTATTTCTGCTTCTGCCTTCTCTTGACCGTTGATGTGTGAGGAATCCTCCATGACTGTCAGATCTTGATCTGCGGAAAGGGGAAAGCAAAACTTTAAATATTCACAACCAAAACTTTATCTTTTCTACTTCTGCTTTTCCACCCTTTCGAAAAGCGGATCTCCAACCTTTTCGATGTTAAATTTTACCTTTGTGCTTTCCACATTTTTTCTTCTGTGAATTATGAAAGGCGGAAATCGGAAAGCAGAATGTCCACTTTCTCCAAAATCAAACTTGATTTTTCCACTTCCACCCTTCCAGAAAGCGGAAATCAAAAACTAGGTTTGTCAATTTTTGAAGTTTAAGTTTTAAGCTTGTTGCCTCCGCCTTTCCGCTTCCGTGGATAGCAAAAGGAGGAAATGGGAAGGCAGGTTCATGCTTTTTTACAAGGCTAACTTTGATATTTCCACTTCCGCCTTTTCTTTTCCACCTTTCCAAGCCATTTATTTGTGCAGAAACCTTATGGGCCATCGGATCTCGATCTATGAAAAGCAGAAAGTGGAACTTTAACTTTTCACAACTGAAACTTGATATTTTCTACTTTTGTTATTTCCTAAACTGTTGATCTATGCCGGAGTGATTCTCAGCCATTGATCTGAAATTGAAAGTGAACCTTTTGTGTAAGGCATGTTTCCAAGGTTATGCCTAAGGATTTTTTACCAAAATGAAATTTCATACTTAGGAAAATCCTTATGCTCAAGCTTCTAGGAAAAACTAGGTATGTAGGGGGGCTTATCTAAGTTGGGAAACAAGTATAAGCATTCTTAAAAAATAAAAAATGGAAGGAGGGGCCCTAAAATGTAAATTTTTGGGGGGAAGAAGTTGCAACATCAACAATTGGTGACTAGATGGGGAACAGAGAACTATGAAAAAACCTTCTTTGAACAACAAGATTGCCATATGGTATTGTACTGCGTTTTTTCAATGATTACTTAAATGTATTTCCCGAGACTTCCTTAACCAGATTTATTCAGGGATGCCACTTTAAAACATCACATTTGATACCATTTCTTTGGGAGTAGGTTAACCAAGAGTTTAGTGTCTTGATAACTCTCCTGGGACAGGAGTATGAAGTTCATTTTACCCCTTGTCTTTAAGTTGCCACCAGATAAGCTTCCATAGGAACGTAACAGAGTAAGACAGATGTATTTGTGTGTTCCTCATTCCCATGCTATAAGCATTCTTTTGATGCTTTCTCTATGACTAAAAATGTATTCTGAGTCTTCCTTGATTGCTTATTTTGGTTTGAGAATTTGGCACAAGTTCTTCCATCCACAATGTCCCTTGTGTGAGTGAAAAAAAAATTTGCTCAGCATGCTTACGGACAGAGAAGAACCTTAATGATATTTTTGTTGTTTTGAAAGCCCTTTTGGTCTAATGATTTATTTCTTCAGCACCATTTTTTTTTATTGAAGACCGAATATTTCAGTAAATGTATTTTCAATCTAGGCCTTTTGGCCTCTTTGATTTGTATCAATGGGATCATTTTGAATACCATACATTCATCAGACCTACTTCCGTTCCGTGGGTCCATCATGATAAGCTTCATGAAACAAGCATTAATGTGGGAATGGATGAAACCCCGAGATAGTACTCAAAACCTATGAGTTTTGTTTATTTCACAGGGGTTATAATTATTCAAATGTGGGCTTGAAGACTAGCTTCCCTTTCCATCGTCTGTCAATAGTTAAAGAATCTCATTATGATCGAACTTTTCCATTTTATCTTTCCCATAAGCAATTCCTGACATCCAAAGATTTTTAGTTTAATCATATGCCTATACTTCCATGCACAAAAAATTGAGCTAGTTTATTAAAAGCAAGCAAACTAAGGCTACGAAATAAGGTGAAACAAACAGGAAAATACAAAAACTGGAAAACAAATCAATAAAAGCAAGATTATTTATGTACAAAGGGTTTATAGATCCTAGGTAAAATACTACTTGAGAAAATAACCAAGCTTCCTTAGCTCCTTTTGGATCAAAGGCTCCAATTTATGGTGTGTTTCTCTGATTTATTGTTGAAAAGGCTTTTCTCCATAATTACCAAAAAAAATCAGATCTATTACATTTAATTCAATATCCCTTTTCAGACCTAGAGTTTCATACCCAACAGTGTTATCTATGCATTCTACATCAAAATATAAAATCCAAAACATATATCCTAAATCTACATAGTTAGTAGCATCTCATACATTAGTAACTACGTCTACTATACTACAAACATTATCATCAGCCCGTGAGAATTGAAGAAGATCTGATTGTATATCTGATTCCTGACTGACTTGTTTGGCTTGATAATTTCCTGGTTCAAGCTCCAAAAAGTGATTTCCCAAAATTGAAGATGAGAAATTCATGGGTTCATTCTTCCCTTCTAACTAAGTTATATTATACTTCATATATGGTTACCTCAGTATTTTAATTTGGTTCTGACTATTGTTGTATGACAGCCACATGTGAGACCAGTCGGTTGCAAAGTAACCATTTATTTTCGTTGACCGATACCTACTTAAAATTAATCCATATGCTTATAGTATATCAACTACCATAACATATATAAACTAACAAACTCTGGGATCTACAGACAAATGAATCAAAACATATTTTATTTCCCCTATGACTTTAACATCAAATCTGTCTAGTTGAAATATCTGAGATGGAGATGGTGTGGGTTGGACATTAATCCCTTTACATATTGAAAGTGGAATGACATTTGATGAAGCCTCGGAATCTACCAAACAATTATGTACATTATGATTAAAAATATCAAATGATGGCAAAAAAGGCAAAGTCTAAGATTTATATCTTCCTCCAATGCTTGTTTCATTTACTTCATCATCAGATTCAATGGCTTCTGGGATACTGTTGGGATTTGGATCAAAAGATTCTAGAAGTTTCCTTCTTTGCTGAGGAAAATTACATAATTCAAATAAAGAGATGTTTGCTTTTGTTTCTTAATGTCCCCTACAATATCATACCCCATGTACTGTTCTTTAGTAGTCTATGTTTTATTTGCCAAAATTTCCACATGTTTATTAATTGATGGGTTAGTTTATTTCATGCCTTTTGAATTAACCTTTTGCTGTGTTTGGGTAGTGCTGATAATTTTCTTAAAAGTTTCTCTTATCTTCCTTGCTTTAGGGAATACTAAGGTTTGATCCCCCACTAGTCCTTTACTCTTAGGTGTAACATTTCATGGTGATTTTTGGACTTCATCACTTTACTCATCTTTGTTTAATCCTTATGTGGGTGCCCAATCCCATAGAACCACTGTGGTTTCCTCATTTATCTCTACATGATCATTATTTTAGGCCCTTTCTTATTCAGGATCTGTCAGCTAGGTATCTAACAATTGATTCATAACCAAAGTCATTGAATTTATCCACTGTGGACAACTTTTTTCAAAATGATGTTCTTGGTGAAAAGTACAGAAATTATCCAAGCCTAGTTTATTAAAATTTAAAACAACAGAATTAAGTACAGGTGGTTGGGGCTATTCATTCTCTTCCTTTTTTCTATAATAAGGGTTGAATGGATTTCTATAAGAACTAACTCCCTTACCCTTTTCCAAGTCCACTGCATTGTTTGACAAATTCTGCACCATTTTCACCACATTTTCTAGCTCATTAGAGTGTTCTTGTTTGGGCTTATTAACAGCAATGGCATTTTGCTTGTGGTATGTTTCAACCCAGGTTCTAGAGTATGCCTTGCTATATTATCCATATATACCTCTATCTTCTTGTATTTTTCATAGTTTTCTACCAATGTAACTTTACCATCCCTTTTTACAAGCATTGCTATTGGTAGAGAAAGTGTTGTAGTATAATATTCTACTAGAGACTCTTCAGTTGGTTTTGTTGCAACACTAAACCTATTCAATAAAGTGGTGATCTATGATTAAAGTCTTGGACCTTTAATTTATTTTCCATCCTCATAGACAATAAGTCCTTCATGAGTGTGGCTACAGTTTTCTGGTGTCCGAATTTACCTAAAAATGCCTTTTCAAAACCATCCCAATTTACTATTGAATTAGCTTGCAAACTATTGTACCATGAAGATGTTTTAGGTTCAAAATTATATTGAAAAAGTATGCAAACCACATATTCATAGTCAACATTCAAAAGATTCAAATCCATATAAAATCTCTTTAAGTGATCTTCAACAGAAACACCCTTTCCAGGATCAAATTTTGGTAACACTCTTTTTGGGTGTTTATGTAAACCATGCAATGGAGCAGCCAGGTTGAGTGGCATTCTTGCTCTCCATGCGGGTTGATTAACATTTCCAGCCATAATTCAAGGTGGATATTGTGGTGTAGACTGACTGAAAATAGAAACTACAGGGGATTCTGGATCCAATTGATCCAGAGGCTAAACAATTTCTTGGATGGATAGATCTACTAGTTCTTCCAAATTTTCCACAAGAATTGAATCCTTAGTGTATGAGGCTACTTTCTTGGAAGCATGCCTTCTAGGTAACATGGGAATAAATTTTAACCCCCAAGCGTCTTGACGTAGGATCTTGTATGTCTCCTAAACTAATCTACTTCCTCAAACATGACAACATACAAACGTTATGATTCTTCTTTAACAGGACCTTTTTGTTCTTGTTATTTAAATTCAGGGAAAGTATTTTTTGATTTTGTTCCAATGTAATATTCTTTGAAAAGCATATTTACTCTACCATCCATGCACTGGTTTCCCTCCTTCTAGTGCCAAATCTGTTGATGCCTGGAAAAATCCCAGGTACCAGACAGTAGGGATTCTCCCCAGTAAACAATCCCAATAAGATAGTCCACCGTTTGGTGTGGGGAATCCGTCTAGTTTATGGTTCAGGATACCATAGATTAAGTTCTTTAAATATTTTACTAGTTACGACCCAATCCACTGTTAATATGATTTTTTGTTTAAAGAATTAAATGCAAATGACTATGCTAAATGCAAGTCTAATCTAGATCTAAAACTAAACTATTCTATCCCCTACCAGGGAAAAAATTTAGAGTTCAGAATAATATACTGTAAATACTCATAAAATTCCAATAGATAGTTGTACCAACACAATAATCACATTCACAACAAAAAGAATACCAAAGATAGCTCTGATATAATTAAACCATTTATTGCCCTGTCAACACATACATTTATACAGATAGCAGACCATTCATGACCAAGGAAATAGTTCCAGGAGGTTAGAACAATCTCATTGTATGATGTACAGAAGCACAAAGAAATAGTTATACAGTATGTTCCATGCATTCCAATTAAATCTCTGCACAAGCCTTTGTTCCAGTAAAATGATCCTTCTTATTAGCAAAGAGTTAGTTCTTTTACAAAATAGTCCAGCATTCTTTTCACCTGCCAAAAATTCCTTTCTATGGTGCTCTGCATTTTAGATTTTTATCAAATAGAGAATATGATCATAGGATCTTATCTGAGAGAATAACATGCACAACAATCAATCACAATAGACAATAAACACAAATATTTATCCTTGGGGAAACCATAAACGAAAAACCTTACAACTTCCTCAGAGATAGAATGAGCACCAATTGCAGCAATCAAACCCAAAGATAGAAAGATGATCTCCAACAGTTGTTCTCTCTCTCACTTGTGTGAGATCCTCTTCTCTCACTTATTCACTATAGTTGGGTGATTGTGTGTCTCAAATAGAGAGGCTCGCTCTTTATTTATACTAGTTTCCAACTTGACAATAACTTACTAGGTACGACTTCTCTAGGAGAGTCTAATAACCCTAGTGCCCCACAACTTTGGGGACTTTGCCCTCCGATCAACAAGGAGGGTTAATCTCTATGACTTTACATCACTTGATTAGATTAATTATTCTCCTGATAGGAACATCAGGGACCAATTAAATACAATATATAAAATATACAAGTGAATACATTCCGAAGTTACAAATACATCAACACTCCCTCTTAACTAGGAAGGTATTCTCTTGACATAATTCATCATCACAAGCCTTCTTCTCTGGATTATCACTGGATCATCATCAAAGTTGGATCATCACTGGATCATCATCACAGCTGGATCATCATTAGATCATCATCACTGGATCATCATCAAAGCTGGATCAAAACTAGATCATTATCATCATCACTGCTTTGGCTATCTCAATCAAATGGTGTTATCTCTCAATTCTTCTCATCACAGGAATTTCTACAAAGCCAACCCTTTTTCATGTTGGTTGTAGGCCTAGCCTCCATGTAGCTCTTCCTCTACAGATCCAATCCTTTTCATACTGGATGTAGGCCTCTACAGTGCCAGTCCTTTTTCATACTGGATGTACCTCTATAGAGCCAGTCCTTTTTCATATTGGATGTGGGTCTCTACAAAGCTAGTCCTTTTTCATACTGGATGTAGGATGCTACATAGCCATCCCTTTTTCATGTTGGATGTACTTCTATAGAGCCATCCCTTTTTCATGTTGTATGTACTTCTACATAGCCAACCCTTTTTCATACTAGATGTAGGTCTCTATAGAGCCAGTCCTTTTTCACACTAGATGTAGGACATTACAGAGCCAACCATTTTTCATGCTGGATGTACTTCTACAGAGCCAGCCCTTTTCCATGTTGGATGTAGGTCTCTACAAAGCCAGTCCTTTTTCATATTGGATGTAGGCCATTACAGAGCCAACCCTTTTTCATGTTGGATGTACTTTTACAAATCCAACCCTTTTTCATGTTGGATGTAGGTCTCTACAGATCCAGTCCTTTTTCATACTAGATGTAGGCCACTGCACTTATATCTAACCATGGCAAGCCCCACCTACCACCATGTCAGAAGGGAACAACACTTACATCTGACCATGGGAGGAACCAATCCTACCACCATGTCAGAAGGGCACAACACTTACATCTGATCATGCGAGGAACCAATCCTACCACCATGTCAGAATGACACAACACTTACATCTGACCATGAGAGGAACCAATCCTACCACCATGTCAGAAGGGCACAGCACTTACATCTAACCATGGGAGGAACCAATCCTACCACCATGTCAGAAAGGAATGACACTTACATCTAACCATGGGAGGCCCTGCCTACCACCATGTTAGAAGGTAACACGCACTCATTGCTTCCCCTTGGAAGGAACCTCTATTTGGAGAACACCAAGCTTCTCCCAGAAGTACTCAAACTTCACACTAGCTAATGGCTTGGTCAACACATCAGCTATATGTTTGTCTGTTGCAACATATTGGAGCTTCACTACTCCCCTTTGCACCATATCCCTGATATAGTGGTATTTGACCTCAACATGCTTCAACTTGTCATGGAACACTGGGTTCTCCGACAACTTCACACAACTCTATTTGTCGCAATATATACAAGTGGCATCCAATTGGAGATCAAACAAATTATATAGTGGCTTCCTCATCCATACTGCCTCACAACTAGTTGAACAAGATGTGACATACTCGGGTTCGACTGTACTCAGTGCCACGTAGGACTACTTCTTGCTAAACTAAGAGATCACACCTGATCCCATACTAAAGCAACACCCAGAAGTTCTCTTCCTATCGATGGCACTGCCTACCCAACCCGAATCCACATAACCCTCTAGGTTAATCTTCTGATTTGCCGCATACTTGATCCCATAATCAACTGTACCATTTAGGTACCTCAGAATATGCTTTGCACCAATTAAGTGAACATGTCTCAGATATGTCAAGAATTGGCTCACTGTGATCATAGAAAATCAAATATTTGGTCTCATGTTTGTCAGGTACATGAAGGAACCAATATTCTGATGATACATCGTAGCATCAACCGACTCTCATGAAGCATCACTCAATAGCTTCAGGTTTGATGCCATAGGTGTGGTCATGGCCTTGTAGTCCATCATCTCGAACCTCTTAGGATCTCTACTGCATACTTCCCTTGTCCCAGGGAGATTCTATCTGCATTCTTCCACACCTCCATACCTAGAAAATAGTGCATCATACCCAAGTCTTTCATTTCAAACTTGGCAGCAAGCTTCCTCTTCATGTCAGAAATCAACCCATCCTCTCCTATTACAAACAGGTCATCTACATACATTAGGAGTATCATTGGGTTCCCTTATTCAACCTTATAGTAAATATTGGAATCTGCTTTACTCTTGGTAAATCCCAAACTAGTTAGGAAGCTATCAATTCTGTCGTACCTAGTCCTGGGTGCATGTTTCAAACCGCACAAGGATTTATTCAATTTTCACACATGAGTCTCTCTATAATGTGTCTCAAAACCAAGTGGCTACTCCACATACACTTCCTCATCCACTACACCATTCAAGAAAGCAGTCTTGACATCCATTGGGTGAATCTTCCATTTCATCACTGCATCCAGAGAAAGTACTAATCTAATGGAAGTGTATCTAGCTACAGGTGAAAACATTTCTTCATAATATATTCCTTCTTTCTGGGAGAAGACACGAGCCACAAATATTTCTTTATGTTTCTCTATGCTGCCATCTGCAGCATGTTGGAAGTCACAATAGAATTCCCTTTTGGTCTTGGGATAAAATACCAGACATCATTCTTAATGATCGGCTGGTACTCCTCGATCATAGCATCCTTCCATTCTTTATTTTGTGTCACTTCTTCATAATTGGAAGGTTCTTTATCAATGATGTCACATAATAGGGATACATAACCGAAGTAGGACCTAGTTCTTTCTCTCTTTATGTGCATTTCTTCTGGAGCCCCATATCTTTCTACACCTTGGATAGCCTCTCGTACCCATGCAGGTTTCCTCTTGTGAGGATTCTTCTCTTAGGGTGGATCTACAGGTTCTTGGGGTTCTTCTATTTCTCAATCTTCTTCTTGAGTTGCATCGTTCATAGTTGTATCTTGAATCCTGGGTGCTTCTGGTTCTTCAGGGTCTTTAATAGGTCTCTTTCTAGATTTGTTGTAAGTTGAGTCTTCGTCAAATGTTACATCCCTGATGATGTCAATCTTCTTGAATCCTGGGAAGTATATTCTGTAAGCCTTCGAGCTTTCACTATATCCCACAAATATACCCTTCTTTCCTGAAGGATATAATTGTGTCCTCTTTCTTTCGGAATGTGTATGTACACTAGACAAACAAATATTCTGAGATGACTGACTTCTGTTTTCTTGCTAGAGAATACTTCTTCAGGTGTCTTGTTCTCGAGTACTCTATGTGGAGTACGGTTTTGTACATACACAGTTGTTCTAGCAGCTTCTTCCCATAGATGCATGGGAAGATATTGATCATGAAGCATTGCCCTTAAAGCTTCCATAATCATTCTATGCTTCCTTTCTGCAACCCCATTCTGTTGTGGATTATATGGATTGGTCAACTCCCTCTTAATCCTTGAATCTTTGCATAATTCTTTGAATTCATTTGATGTGAATTCTCTGCCATTGTCTAATCGAAATGTCTTGATTTTCTTTTCTGTGTGGTTCTCGATCAAGGATTTGAACTCTTTGAACTTGTTGAATACTTCATCTTTGTTTTTCAATAAGTATATCCATGTCTTCCTAGGAAAATCATCAATGAAAGAAACATATTATACATACCCACTCGATGAACTGGATGACATCGGATCGCATACATCAGAGTAGATGATTTCCAAGATTCCTTTTGCCTTGCTCTCGCTACTTGGAAATGGCTTCTTTGTGTTCTTTCCTTTCGCACATCCTTTGCAAACACTGTCATGTTTTGTCTGTATTTTTGGAAGACCTTCAACAACTTTGCTTGCAAGTGGTAGTGGTCTATAGTTCACATGCGCAAGCCTTCTATGCCAAAGTTCATTTGGCTCTACTGATTCATGGACTAAGGCTTGTTCTGGTTGGCCCTTTAGCTTGTATAATCCTCCCTCTTGCTCTCCAATCACAACTACATCATCTATAGTCTTTCCCTTTGGCCACATAAGGACTTGGACATATACAAATGCAACCCTCATGCCTTTTACATCTAATGTGGAGATGGAGAGGAGGTTCTTCTTTAGTCCTGGTACAAACAAGACATCCTTCATCTTCATATACTTTCCATAGTCTATCTTATAGGAGGATTCATCACTATCTTTTATGGGATATTGATAGTCATCCCTAAGTTTCAGCTTGTGGGGTGACTCATGTTCTGATAATTTCACAAAGGATTCTTTGAATCTCGTCATATGCTTGGAAGCCCCACTATCTATGATCCAATCATTGCTTCCATGTGTGATAGTTCCTGTGAGAGAGGAAATCAAAACATATTCTTCATCACTAGAAGAGTCTTCTTCTTTAACTCTCTTTCTTGGAGGTTCATCATCTTCTACAGTGTGAGCATGATGTCTTCTTTTGTAGTTCTTCTTCTTTTGAGAGCCACCTTTGTTTCTGGGACAGAATCTGGAGATGTGTCCTTTCTCATCATATGTAAAGCATAGGATGCTAGATATATATTTTCTAGGTTTATTATGATGTGAATGCTTACCTCTGTGATGATGATGGTCTCTTTTGTTTTTCTTGGTGTGTACTATGAGAGCTTGATCTTCATTTCCCATATTTTCTTTTCAAGCTACTATTCGAGCTTCTTCTTATGAGAATTGCTCCCACAGCCTACTGAAGGTGACTATATTTCTTCTAGCATAAATCCCTTGAATGAAGGAGTCCCATGACCTAGGGGGACCATTCAAGGTGGTCATCATAATTTATGCATTCTCTACTTCGTCATCTACTACTTCAAGTTGTTCTTTGATCTAGGAGACCCTTGTAAAGTATGATTGTATGGTCTCTACATTTTGGATCTTCACATTCTTCAACTGGTTCCTCAAATTCATCTTCTGACTTATGTTCTTTTATTCAAATATCTTTTTCAAGGCTTCAAATATCTCTTTAGGTTTCTTTAGGGAGGACACCTATGGTATGAGGTGATCCTTGATTGAATCAGCAATGATCCTCTTGGCCTTTGTCAAGTTCTTCTTGTGTAAGGCCTTAGCCTCATCTCCCTATGGAACTAGAACCTCTCCACATATGTAGGAGTCCAATTCATTTTCTTCAAGAACTAGTGAGATCCTATACTTCCATGCTCAGAAGTTATCAACTCCCTCAAGCTTGGTGTGATGAGAAATCTTAACTGAGAACCTCAAATGGAAAAACAAAAGATTTAGATCTTACCAATTGAGAAGCTGAAAACTGGATCTGGAGCTGATCTTCTGCAGTGTTGGTTTTCTCATTCCAGGGAAAATTAGGGTTTGAATTTTCGAGAGTTTTATCCAACCAAAAACCTCGATTATTGTCTCTAAACTTCGATTTTGAGGAGGAGAGTAAACCTATGCTGGGCTCACTCAAAAATTCCACTTCTGTGAAAAGCCCTAATTTCCCAATGTAGTGGTAGGTCAAAAACTGAAAGTGCTCAAAATCGGATTCTACTTTGACAAAAAGATGCGCCCTTCAATTGAGAGTCATCCTAGCCTCCTTTTGTTGATGGATTGTGGAGAGAGACCCAAAAAGTAAGAACCCCTAGATTCTGCAATTGAACAATGTCTTGTTCTCAGGTAAGCTCTGATATGATGTTAGATTTTCATCAAATAGTCAATATGATCTCAGGATCGTATCTAAGAAAATAATATGCACATCAATCAATCATAAGAGACAATAGATACAAAGATTTATCCTTCGAGAAACCATAAAGGAAAAAGCCCGCAAATTCCTCAGAGATAGAATGAGGACCAATGGCAGCAATAAAACCAAAAGACAAAAAGGTGATCTCCAACAGTTGTTCTCTCTATCACTTGTGTGAGCTCCTCTTCTCTCACCTTTGTGTTATAGCTGGGTGAGTGTGTGTATCAAATAGAGAGGCTCACTCTCTATTTATACTAGTTTCCAACTTGACAATAACATACTAGGGTCGACTTCTCTAGGAGAGTCTAATAACCCTAATGCCCCACAATTGCGAGGACTTTTCCCTCCGATCAACAAAGAGGGTTAATCTCTATGACTTTACATGACTTGATTACATTAATGATTCTCTCGATAAGAACATTGGGTACCAATGAAATACAATATATGAAATATACAAGTGAATACATTCTGAAGTTACAAATACATCAACACTGCACCCCTATTTATTACAATTTGAGTCTATCACCCTAGAGATTCCTAAGGTTCTTATTCGCACCACCTAGCAGAATCATCTGAAATCAAATTATGACCATGGATCTGGATATGACTTCTCCTAAGCCATTAATCTTCTTTTATTTCAACCAATTTTGAAAATCCATCTCCAAACTTAGAGTGAGCATGTCTCCCGTGTGAAATGATTTTGAACCTTATATCTTTCTCAGATGAAATATACACCGTTGATTCCATCCACTCTTTATCTTTATTTCACATCCTGGCTTTCTATTTCTCCTCACATCTTTAAAGTGCGAAATAAACCTCAACCATAGATCGGATCTTCGATAAATCTTAACCGTCCAACGATGTGGCCCCTACTCGATTTCGTGGTCCTTCATCCTACTAATCTTCGTACATGTTCTCATTGAGAAATCAACCTGTTCTGTAGATATTTCTCCGCCAAGATCTCCG
This sequence comes from Pseudotsuga menziesii, assembly GCA_001517045.1. Taxonomy (NCBI): domain Eukaryota; kingdom Viridiplantae; phylum Streptophyta; class Pinopsida; order Pinales; family Pinaceae; genus Pseudotsuga; species Pseudotsuga menziesii. Next base: position 125,882 of record LPNX010207691.1, read on the forward strand.
TCGTTCAAAGGTGTGAGGTCTGCAAGATTTCACAGACCTGAAATATTTTAACCATCGTATGCAAGGGGGCTTATCGAAGTTGGACAACAAGTGTAAGCGTGCTTAAAAAATAAAAAAATGTAAGGAGGGGCCCTAAAATGTAAAACAAATTGGGGAAGGAGTAAAACACAATGATGGAAATGTGACCAAATATATGGGAAGAGCAGACATGAAGAATCCCTACTACATCAATACGAAACCAACTGAAAGAACACAATAAAAGATAGAGAAATACGTCGACACTATATTTATGAAGAGAAAATGATTCAATCAATTCATGATGAAAATCGACACGTAGAGAAGAAAAGAAGGATTACCTTGAAAGAAACATCAATGACCTATATTTTGAATTTAAGTCCAATCATCAATACCCCAATTAATGCCACCACCCACTACACATTCTCCCACCCAAGAAACTTCGCTATAAATACTGCTTTAGAAGAGACTTGGATGTTATTCTGCGAAGAACTTGAGAATCAGAGCACAGAGAGAGCCGATCCCATAGAAAAAACTTCTAAACCGGAGCAACTTATCGAAAAAATGGCACCAAATAAGTCGATAACAACTACCAGATCTGCAACCAACAAGATCAGACAACTTGAAAAATCCAACATACCACTAGAAAGCATATTGCACAATATTTGCAATGCTAAAGTAGTCAAACACTAGTGGAAATGTATCTGGAATGAGATATGATATTGGGGAACATAAAAAAATGGTCAGTGGAGAGAGGAAGCACAAAGTTTAATATCCAACACCATATTAAACTACATGAACGCACCATTAATGGATAGTTGTTCAGGAACGAAGGACGTCATCACCCAATTTATAATAAGCTGATTCCACAATGGGAAGTTATATTTAGACACACCTGTCAATATTAACATTGATATGATTAGCCAAATCACCAGAATGTCGAACAAAGTAGACGATGTACCTATTTGACCAAATCTATCTTTGGTCAAAGAACTAACAGACACTCTTTCAGGGAAGAACTCAAGAGGGTTAGTAGTTAACCAAATATTATATGGCACATAGAAAATAACATCAAAGATTGTGTCGATTGCACTAACAAAAACTAGTCGGGGATCCAACCTTAAGATCAACATGCTTGAGGCGGTCTAGAATGTGGTGACAACATGAAAAGTATACCATTGGGTCGAACACTTAGCCAAAATCATCGAGAATATTTATATAAAATTCCAAGAGGAGGGAACATAGATTTGATGTCCTTCACTACTAATATGGATATCCATGAACCACCTCCAACCAGCGGGAGATAAAGACTTCACTGCACAAAAAGGGCTAGTGATTTGGAACTTCAAATATTTCTCCCCAAACGGATGTCAACTGGAACCTACAACAACCAAAATTTGGATGGATAATTGGTTCCAAACTCTGAAAGTGCAAACAACTAGATTAAGGGTACCATAAAATTTTTGACAAAGTCTACCACCAACTATGCATATCCAACTTGCCTTGGATCACACATCAATTTGGTATTTTAAAGGAGTTGTAGGAGCAGCAAAAGAACTCGAATTTTATCCCACGGTCGAGGAAATTTTTGACAAGCATAGTCGACAATCCAATACGAAACTAGAATTACCCCCACTGCAAAAATGGGTCGTTCAACCAATGGTCGAACCCTTGATATATGCAGAAAAGGAATAATATTATGAAGTCAGATTCCATTTGAATACATTTATACTCTATACCAACCAAACCAATGATATCAATCCTCTTAGGATTGCTATAACAACATATCAACATCCACAAAGAGTAGAACAATTAGAGGAAAGCACTCAATCAGATACTCTACTACTGGAGTATGCACTAACAAAGAAAAATATCTTTCGAGTAGCCAATGAACTTTTCAAAGCACAACAGAATAAAAAGAACAATACACAAGGAAAAGGGAATCAAAATATTATCCTTCAGGAGCCAAATGAAGACAACAATGCTGAATTGTTCGACATTTCAACACAAATATTAGAAGACGCTGCCAAGAATAAGAATCCTGTGGAAGAGTAGATAGGAAAGTTCATCACATAAGAGTAGCAACAGTAGGGCCAAACAAGAGCAATTCCAAAGAAGGTTAAGTTTTCTACTACATTCTCTATCGATCCCACCCACATCCCACCACCACCATCCCCTACCTTAGTTGTCGAAGAAGAATTCATACTTACTTCAATAGCTACCACACCTATGAACTTAATCCCTCAGTGTTTACAAAATCTGCCTCCTCCCTTAAGAGAAATAATTCAAAAGGATAATGATATGAAAGAGTTTATCAACCCGCTACCCTCCATCCTCCCCGACTGGAAAACAATGATAATGAAAAGACTAGTCCTAGATGACATGGGACAGAAGTCTACGTTAGCCATACCTAATTCTAACTTTACCAACCTTCCACCACCATCCACCTTTGGAACAAAAATTGTTAGATATACTGAAACCGCATTACATAAGAATACCGATCCGACAAGCAATATTGTGGCACATGAAAATTCATCTTTCATTCCCCAACATGTCGACCACACAACCCTATTACAACAGCAACCTCCATCACAGAAATTGTGTTCACCTAACCCCATTGTTGACCCTTTAGATAACTTATTGCAACTTCCAAATATGACTTCTGAACCTAATTTGACAAGCAATTTTAAAGAATCCTTGTCACATGAGACATTATGCCTAGCTGATAACCCTTCTTCACCTCCTTCACTTCCATCGCCTCCAACCAAATAAGATTCAGCTAATATCTCAACCCATCTTGATCGTACGAGTGTACTCCTACTTAACCCTACCGATACAAATCCAGTTTCCAAATAGAGTAAAAAACTATCAGCAGAGATACAAAGCACACAAAAAAATAGACAGAGATTGAGAAACAAAATAAAGAGCAAGAAAAAAGAAGCAAATAAAGGAAAGAAAGAAAAACAAAAGTAGAAACAACGCCTACAGCAACTACAATAACAACCACATAGTTTGGTACATATAGATCAATTAGTTCCAGTGGGCACATTCGACCCACAAAAATCCAAAGAAGAAGAATTAGACCTTCTTACAGATGCAATTGATCAAGAACACAAGCATAGAAGAGTGGAAGCTAAAGAGCACATTGAATAGTTAAAAGCAAAGCAATCTGCATTTTTGGCTAAGTGTGAAAACTTAGCACAACATATTATCACAATTTCATCGAGGACCGACTCTAACAAACCTCTCAAAAAAGATTACCTTCTATTCAAAAGTGTTGTGTCGACTCTCCAAGAACATTCGAACAAGAAGCTAAGGAAACCTCTATTTTATTAAGAAATCAATATACAACATTCATAGCAGCACAAAACATGTTAGTTCAGTACACTTAAAATCTGTTGTAACTACAGAAGTTTTACAGAATTGGTATACCCATTATGATAATGTATTTGAAGAAATATAGAAGACACGAGAACTCATTGGTACACTGTAACAATGATGACTGACTTCTAGTGAAGAACTTACCCATACCATTGATGATCAACTTGTCTTGGAAATCAATAAGCTAGAAAAACTTGAAAAACAAGAACACAAGTGGAATAACCAAGCTCGACTTAGTCTGTCCAATATCGATAATATCGTGTCACAACTCTAATGAATGATCTCTGCTGCCAACAAAAAAACAACGCTGCTAGGACCAGGCATGATCAACATCCTGGATCTAGATATGCACAAAAATATAGAGAACTTGTCTAGCCTCACAACTCTCACAATTGACATCCAGAATGCACTCCATGCATGGGAAGAATTTCAACAACAATTATCAGTATTTGCCGAATCCATTGTCGGAGCATGTGTCCAGCAACATCAATACACTAGTACCAATAGTACATAGTAATAGAAACATGTTTTTTTTTCCATTACTCGTACAAAATAGTTTCATATCCTTGTTTCTTTGGGAGGAAGAAATATTTTGAGGTGGAGAGATGTTGGAGGATCCTAGGTCCTCCAGCCAACTACTTGTAAAGTATATCAATAGATTATTTTGACCTCCACATGTCGTGTCAGCTAGTTGAATCGACATGTAGTTACGTAACCTCTTGTAAATCATATAAATAGGTTGGAGATACATATGTAGAATCGATTTGATCTATGTAATCAACCATGTATGTGTTATTCTTGAGTAATAGGAATACTTGTTATTCTATATACCATTACTTATCTCTTGTTTATATAATGTAAATATTTATCATTGGTAACTATGCAATGTTCTTGACTATAACACCTGGTGTGTGTCGAAACATTACCCGTATGAAAGAGTTGTAATTGAATCTACTAGGTCTAGGATACTTTTCCCCATTAATGCCATAGTTATCAGAGATTCATTTGAAGTTTCCCCGTTGTTTACCTTAAACCAGGAATATTTTGTTGAGAAAAACTTAATTCAACAATTCAGATATGCTGTAGTTGAGGAGAAACAAATATTTTACTCTAAAAGACTTAAAACTGATGTGTTTATTGCATATGAACCATTTCCTTTGGATATCAGTCTATTTAATGAAGATTCATAGATAGCCATTTCTTTATTGAGTTAGTTTTTAGGGTTGGACACTAATAGGTTTATTCCTAAGCTATTATTGATATGTTGTTTAAAATGAGCATGTGTCCTCCTGAGTCACAGTCAAGTCAGTTTCCCTGTCTTAAATTTGATGAATTCCTAGCTGAGAATATTCATTCTCAGCTAGTGAATTTCCACACATCCAGACACTTCGGGTTCAAATCCTACTTGGTTAGGATGTTCTTATTCTTCAATGAAGAAAACTTTCAATTTCCAGAAGTATTGTTTACACCAAAAATCTGTCTTTATGCTCAATCCCCTGAATTTTCCTCGCCAAACCATATTTTGGAGGATATTTTTGGTCAATCCTAGGAGGCCTGGTGCCATTTGCCTTATGACATAAACTTTCATCATTTCATGATGCCTCTTTCCTAATGACAAGGTGTGCTAGTGACACTTTTTTCTTGAGTAAAAGGAGCGTCGACTCCTCTTGCTAGTGCACAAGGAGCGTGAACACTGTTAAAATGGCAAAAATAAAAGATTTCGAGAACCTTCTAGATGAAATTCCTCATGGCGGGTTATCCCAACTATCTAGAGTAGGTGGCATTTGTACCCCGAGCCTCTAGGGATGACCCCTCGCCTTCCTCCCAAAGAAGCTCAACCCATTTGGGCCCTATTTGGCCTATATATACAAGCTTACCCTCATGAATGTTGGAGGTGAGAGTACCAAGAGAGTACCTTTCTGTTGCTGGAATAATTATTGGTATAAGAAGCAAAGAGTGTGGCTTTGTGAGTCATGGATTTGTAGAGTTTGTAGAGTGTGTGAGCATGAGTCAAAGACATTGTGAGAACAAACCTTCGACATCAAGGTTTTGGTTGTTGTTTTCTTCTCTTTTACCTGTTAATATAAATATGTTCACCTTTACCATGAATGTTGTGTACTTGATTTGAGTTGTTCATTACTTTTTTCCTTGATCATTATTATAGATCATTGAATTATCTTATTTCTTTCATTTTTTTATCTTGTTCCTTACCTTCTTTTGTAGGTACTACTAATTGTAAGAGAATTTACAAGGTAGGGATCACCTTCATTGTGAGGTAAGAAATATTCAAATTTAGGTGTTTGACAATCTAGGGAGAGGATGCATTGCTATGAGTCTTTTGTTCTAGATATTCCCCATGTAGTCTAGGGAAACAATATTTTTCCACATTGATTGAGAATTTTTGTTAACATAGATGAAATGACATCATGTGGTTAGTTGGGTCATCTCCTTATTTCCCCTTGTTTTTTAAATGTCCAAAGGAAGTTTGGTTGGAATTTTTGGCTAAGCTAGTTCATGATGAATGGGATCATTTATTAACTTGGATAAATATCAGAGATTTAAACTTGCCATAAATGGAAGTGTTAATAGAGGTGAAGGAACTTCCATTGTTTGTTGTCTATTACCTTCTCTAGGTGATGTAGGTGGTGATATCAGGGTTGTTGATACTCTACTTCATGGTGGCGAAGGTGCGGTTGAGGGTGATGATCCTCTTCTTATTGGTGAAGGGTATTAAAGTAGAGAACTAGGAGGAGAACCTAGTAAGGTATTCCCAAGTAGGGTAGATGCTATCACAATTGCTCGTGAATGTCCCTGACGTGATGGTCTCCCTTGTGGTTTATGGGGAGGTAATGTAGGAAACCATCCTTGAATTGGGGGGACCCTTGCATCCTGAGAGGATGCCTAAGGTTTCTTAGTTTCATAATAGTTGTTGGTTTATGATAAAATGGAGGAAATAACAGAGAGAATAAAACACAATTCACAAATGCAAAAATATAATAACCACGATAACAAATGCATTATGGTGCAAGTGTGAAAGTATGTCTCATGTATTTTCAAATGGTACCAAGAGTGGGTTCCTTTTAATTATGTTATAATATATTTGTAATAAAAAGTAACAATGCATTTTCCATGGTTAACTCAACACCCTTCCTCTCAAATTGTCATTTGGCCTTCCAATATCTCTCTTGCTGGATGGTTATAAACCCATCAAAGACGAATATTGAAGGTATGAATGAAATAATTATAATGAGGGGTATTGGAGCAATGTTTTGAAAGCACTGGAAACATTTCCAATAGTTAACCAAATCTAAATCAGGTGCAAATCCTACAAGTGGCACCATATGTTGATCCTAATTTTTGGCCACTAAGATACTTGCATCAAAAGTGAATAAGGGGTTCGACCTAAAACGGTAAGGTGTTACCTTCATAAATATTTGGGTGGCTTAAAGTGGAGAACACAAACATCTATAACTCAACTTTAGCATCCTTGGGAACTATGCTTCCTTATTCAAGTTTGTTCACACTTGCTTGTAGTAAGATTTGACAAGCTCCTTAAACATCGACAAGAAATATTGTTTAAAAAAGAAGAAGACAAGTGGGAATTATTTGGATGTCTAACCTAATCAATTATAACCTAACTAAAAGAAAAATGGTGACCTCCTTGGACGAGGATTATAGTTGGTTGAGAATTATGTTGCAAGTTGATTTGATGAGGTTCCAAATTTGAATCAAAGTTGTGACAAGGGAGGTATTTCAAACCTTCGAATTTTTCTAGTTCATCAATATCACTTGTGAGTGAAATATCAATAAAATACTGAAATTGAAGGAGTCTTTAGGTCCCTTGGTGTGTGCTTCAAGTGAGATATACACACATAAGTTTTGAAAGCAAAGCAAAGTCAAAATTTGCAACTAACTTTAAGAGAATTACAAAGAAAAGAGATATGAACATTAATGGTTCATTACTCCTCCTAATTAATCTCCAAGTGTGAATTATGTTTTCCAAAAGACAACTATTAGAATCCTTAAATGTGAAAAGGGAGGTATTTCAAAACTTTCACTTCTATATGGTTTGAAAAGATCACTTATGAGTGAAATACAAAGAGCATATTTGAAGTAAGAGGAGTCTTTAGGTCCCTTGTTTGTGTGTATAAGTGAGCTAATTTAATTTTTGCTTTGAAACAATAAATATGCAAGAAGAAAAGAGTATGAAACTAATTTAAGATTATTCAATTTCCTATACTAATAATTTACATGAAAAACAATGTATGATGATATAGCCTGCTTCTAGTGAGAGCTAGAAGGTTCATTGAGGAACTTGCAGCCTTTTCCTAATAGCTATAAAACATGAATTTTTACTTCCTATTTAAGCTATGTGATTTGATTACTAGAGAATAAAAACAAGTTATGAGATGTTAATTGGTTATTTAGCACTCATGAGCATCCATTGGGACTGCAATTAGTAGTGCAAGTAAGATAGAATAACTGGAAAAATGAAAAACCACACGAGTTTTTGAGACACGGTCACATGGCTAGAAAGTTACACAAACCAAACAAATTTACTATGAGCATAACAGATTGAAGACTCACACTAGTTGTCTAGTTGTCGAAGAGAAAGTCACACAATTTTGCACAAAACACACACTAGGAAACGCTCGGTCTGAAAAATTGATGGAAATGGTCCTTCAGCCTGCAAATCCTATTGGTTAGGGGAATGAACATCAATAGTATGATCATGCAAGACACCCCAAATAAACTACCAAGTATATGAAAACCATTAGATAATAAAATAAATAAAAATAAGTAGTGGACTTGTAAAATATTGTTACACAGGAATCTTGTCCTCTTGATCCATGTGTTAACCCTTTGCCTAATCCCCAAATTTCTCTCTGCTAAACTGGATTCATGTTGAGGTTTATTCTGCTTTTTTCCCCTCTCTAGGAAGGCCAATGCTCTTGTCCTTCATGCTAGGTGCGCCGAAGGTTCTTTTTCCCTTCATGCTAGGTGCACCGATTTCAGTGCTCTGTCTCCCCCTACTAGGTGCGCTAATGGTACTTTTTCCCTTCCTGCTAAGTGCACGGATGGTGTTTTGAGGGAAAAAACCAAAGCTTCGAGACCCTTCTTGAAGGTGGATGAGGTGGAGTTCTATCCCTAGTTTCTAGGTGACGTGGAATTAGGTTCCTAACCTATACGGAATATCCCTTTGATCCATCCCCCTAATCCTCAACCTGCTCTATCCCTTTCGTCTTATAAAGTAAACCCTCTCTCCATTGTAAAGGGAGGAAGGACTATAGTACCCTTACACTGGTGGAATTTCTAGGTGACCCTTATCATCCTTTAGAGGCTTGGCTTGGATTGTTGAATCGAAAATTGCATCATTAAGGCTAGGTTGGGATGTTCCTTTTCATTGTAATTCTATGTATCTCCTTGATTACATTAATACAAATCTCTTTCCATAAATGTTATTGCATTAATAATGTTTATAGATTTATTCCTTAACTGTTAGCTTAGATCAATTCATGTTCGGAAACACATGTGTTGTTTTCTTGTTTCCACTTGCTTTAGAGGGTTTTGTAGCTGGAGATCTGAATATTCTAGAGCTTGGATCAACAAAGAGAGAAGAGGATTTACATATTACAGGTAAGCGATATATCTATTAACTTGCATATTCTATTTGATCTAGGAAAGTATATTTTATTGTGTATTTGATTTGTTCTAGATCCACTTGGATTAGGGATATCTAGCTTGATTATGATTGAGTAGATTTATTTGATAACAAATTTGGCGACCATACTGGGGATCTTACATAGATCTAATTTCTTTTGTTTTTTATTTCATACCTGTTTATCAATCCTTTTGCTAGGCTCTAGAGACCTTCCCTTCTTCGGATTTTGTCTTTGAAGAGTGTCTTGCATCCTCTTGATGCTCTTTGGATCACTATCAAGCCTTCTTCCCTTCTCCCATAGAAAAGATGGCTTTTAACCTCTATTTCTCCACCGGCACACCTGGGTTGTGTAGACAGAGCACCACTGGTCTAATTTTTTAGTTTCATAAGTGTTGGCTCATAGGTGCTCTTTTCCTTTGGAGATAGTGCATCGTCGGCACTCTTGTGCAGCCTTGTAGGTGCGCCTACCCCTCATAGGCACTCTTGTTCAACCTTGTAGGTGTGCCTACCCCTCATAGGCGCTCATTTGCAGTGGAGAAAGTGTGCCTGCCCCTCTTAGACGCTCTGGTGCAGTATAGGGAGGTGCGCCAACCCTTTGAAACTTAGTTTTTAGCCTGATTCTCCTTCATTTTTGGGTTTTGGTTTGATGGATTGTGGTTTTTAGGATGCATATGATAGTTCTACACCCCCTAGACCTAGAATTATCTCTGTTTGGAGTTGTTTTTGTTGATTTTGGGATGCTTTACTATTCAAGTGAATGACTTGGTTGTGGTAGGCAATTTCAATCCTCCACCTGTTAGTTCTTCCTTTCCATTCCTAATCACATTTCCAGACATCTTCAGATCTGTATGGATAGTCAGATCTGATCTCCAAACCCTTCCTCCCCTCAGTCATTGAGTTTTGGTTTCATTTTGGTTGTTTTGGAGCAATTCTTGATTGTTTTGGAGTTGTTTGGGTGCTTGTCATATTCCTTTTGATTTCTGAATAAATGGAGTGTTGTAGATACTCTCTCTTTTTCTATTTATAGATCTAAAAAGAGAATTATCCTTTTCTTCATTATTCAGATTCATGTCTGTTTGAAGAGAAAACTCAATCAAAAGAGAAGCAAATGAGCGTGTATGAATCCATAGGTATTTTCAAGAATTGTGATTGATGTTAATCTTTGAAGCGTCATAGTTGGCTTTGACTAGAACTTGGTTTTATTAGATCTCTGATTTTTGTCTTCTTTAATAGAAAAATATTTCCCTACCTTAGGTAGTTTTCATTGAAAGAGAAATGTGCATTGTCATGTAGCTAGGATTTGCATTATTTTTACATTTCATTTCTACACATCATGCATCCACTTAACCGCTCAAGATAAAATCAATGTTGGCTTAGTTTTAAAATCATATCAGTAACTATGTGTAAGTTAGTGGCATGTTCCTGCGTTGTTAAGTGTGGAACTTGTCGTTTATTACATACACTGCAATTTGGGGTTTGCATGGTTCCTCCACGTACCGTCAGTATATATAACGGCCTTTCATGTACCCTTGAGGTATATCGAAAGGTTCTTCATGTACTCGATTGTATATCAAAGGGACCCTTTCAAACGGTTGTGCATTAGAGAGCACCACTACATATTTGAGCTCCCCATACCTAGTGTATATTGGGAGACACTCTTAGGATTCCTGTGACCAACTGAGTTAAATTTTTGGTCGTCTTGGCATCGCATAAATGTGAAGCCTTGATAATCCTGTGAGAGTCCTGACTTTTGATCCACTCATATTTACACAGTTTGCTTGTGGATTTTAGACTTGAGTAGTGTTTGATATTGTGTGGTATTTTAGAGATTCTTCGAGATTTTGGATATGGGAGAATTTCCCGAGACCACTAGTCGAGAGAACCCTTTTCAAGGTATGTCTTTTGTTTCTTCCCCTTGTGGAGATGTTGGTCCTCCCTTCATGGCCACTTTGAACCTTCCTAGATTCACTATAGGATTACCTGTATGGTTATTCTCCAATCATGTTATACCAAATGCACCATTTGTTTCAGATCCTGGTCCTTTACTGCATGAGCATCAACCTCATGTTAACCCTTCTCCTTCTTCGTTGAATGTTGAATTGACTTCCCTTTCTTCATCTTCACCTATTGAAAACTCCAATGTTAGTAAATGGGTGGGTAAGAAGAAGACCAAAAGGAAGGCTAACAAGAAGAACAGTAAGCAGAAGGTCATTGCTCCAACCTCTGATCATCATGTTGGAATCCCACCAGCCACTGATTATCATGCTGAGAGTATTGATGTACCTGTTTTCGGCACCCATAAAGCTAAGTTCCCTTGTAGACTTTGCAAGGCTGATCACCTTCTCAAGGACTGTCATGGTCTTTCCCTTGTGTCAAAAGTGTGGTCTAAACATCCTGTGTCGTAAGTCTCTAATCATCATGCTAATGATGCCCTGTCAACCAGTGACTCTTTTGTTAAGAGTCAAAAAGAAAAGGTTAGGTATCCTTTCTTTATATGCAAGGATATGCACCGCACTTACCTTTGTTCTCACATGGATGAAGCTACGAATTTGTTGGAATATATTACTATTCCTCAGCAATGGCTTCTGATCGGTTATCGTAAGTTGTCCCTTAACACTCCATTGGTTGATCAACTAGTCGATCCAAGTCCATCCTTGGTCGATCCCACTCTTTCGTTGAAGAGTGAAGTTGAAGCGGTTGATCCAAGTCCATCCTTGGTTGATCCCACTCTTCCTCTAGAGAGTGAATTTAAAGTGGTCAAGTTGATGTTATCTCCACCCAATCCCACTCTTTCATTAGAGAGTGTTGAGACTAAATTAGTCCCTTCGACACAGTCTTCATCTTGTCCTTCTCTTCTAATCGAGAGTGAAAATCATACAACTGAAGCTTTCGTAGTTAGTTTTGACTATTCTATGCAAGAGGAAGTTTTGTCTCTTTCGACAGAACCCTCTCCAAATAGCAAGGTTATTTCCTTTGACTGGAGTAATCTAGCAGAATCTCGTCTTAATTCGAGTGTTCTCTTCCAGATAGTTGCGAATTGCTTCTAAGAGCATACTCCGCACTATTGTTGACAAAGGGGCTTCTGTTAGAATTCTATCCTCTATTCCTTAGCAAGTTATAGGTTCTCCTTCGCTTGTGCCAACCACTGATCAGATACTGCCTTTTAATCGAATACCTACAATGCCTTTAGGGATCCTTCCTCAATTTCCTATCACTTTGGAAAGAAAAATTGTCTGTATCGATGTTATGGTAGTCCAAGGTCCCTTATATTTTAATATGATCCTTGGGCGTTATTATGTTTATGCCATGAAAGTTGTAGTGTCCACACTCTTTTGAGTGATGTATTTTCCCCATGATGGGAAGATTGTGACCGTTGATCAACTTTCCTTCATTAAACTCGATCATCGTATGACTCCTAGTCATCACACTTCCCTAAATGTACCGCATGTTCTTATGGTTCCTTCCCCTTCTAGTTAGATTCTTCTCGTCATAGATAAAATGGGGGGCATGGCTCTAGCCTCTGGACATCATACTGGAGTTAAGTCACTAGATTTTTATGTATGGGGGAAACCCACCAACCTATGGATATCATGTTGGCTTAGAACTGCTTGTGAGAATAGTTCCCTTTATGTGTCAAGCTCATTAAAAAATGAAACATGTTTATGAGCAGAGTTCATTTTATGTGTCAAGCTCGTTAAAAAATGAAACATGTGTAATGAACATAGTTCCCATTCTATGTCAAGCTTGTTAAAAAACGAAATAGATTCCTGTGAGCATAGTTCCCATTCTTTCTCAAGCTCGTTAAAAAATGAAATAGATGTCCTCAAGCATAGTTACTCTATGTTTCAAGCTTGCGTAAAAATGAAACAGGTCCCCACAAGCATAGTTATTTTTATATTTCAAGCTTGTGTAAAAATTAAACAAGCCACCTTGAGCAGTGTTTATTTTTGGTTTCAAGCTCGTTAAAAAATAAAACTGACCCTTGAGCACAATTCCTTTTTTTCATGTCAAGCTCGTTAAAAAATGAAACGGATTCTTCCATTATGTTAAGACTCGATTTTTTAACCTTCATTTCATCTGGTTGTAAAGAAGGAGAAACAAATCTTTGGAGGCATGTACCCTACCTCTTTATATTGGAATTAAGTTACTTGACAGTTATACTGGGGGCAAGTACCAACCGTTGGACATCATGTTGGGGAATCACCTATCAATGGGATCCATTTTGAACATACTCTCTCAATTTCGAGCTCATTAAACCATGAAATGACCCTTTGAGAATAGTTCTTTTGCTATGTCAAGCTCGTTAAAAAATGAAATAGGTTGTTTCAAGCAAAGTTCACCTTTTGGTTTCAAGCTTGCATAAAAGTGAAACCATGTTTCAAGCATAGTTATTTTTTTGTTTCAAGCTTGTGTAAAAATGAAACAAGTTATTTAGAGCATAGTTCTTACTCTGTTACAAGATCGTTAAAAAATGAAGCAGATACCCTGAGCATTCTTTCAACTGATCTTCGAGCTCACTAAAAATAGTAAGATGGTGTCGAGCTTACTTTTCATTTTTTGTGCTCTCGTTAAAACATGAAAACCGGTTTGAGCTTACTTTACCGCTTATTCATGCTCTGGATTCAAACATGAAAAAGGTTTTGAGTGCCTTTTATACCTTTAGCATGCTCGTTAAAAACTCAGTGAAGAGCTATCGAGTATAGTTTTACTGTTTTTCAGACTTGTTAAAATTGGATTATGAAAAAAGAACCCCTTAATGGAGTTATATTTAAGCTCTTTTTAGTCTCCTTAAAAACACAAAAATATTGCCAAGCGAACTTGTTACATTCACACTTGTAAAAGTATCAGAACAATCGACTAGTCAGTGGTAGGTTATCTCTTTTTGAGACCAATTAGGCCTATTTATGAAAAAGGAAACATGCGTAGTGAGCATAGTTCCCATTCTATGTCAAGCTCGTTAAAAAATGAAATAGATGCCTATGAGCATAGTTCCCATTCTGTGTCAAGTTCGTTAAAAAATGAAATAGATGTCCTCAAGCATAGTTACGCTCTGTTTAAAGCTTGCGTAAAAATGAAAAAGGTCCCCACAAGCATAGTTATTTCTACGTTTCAAGCTTGTGTAAAAATGAAACAGGCCACCTTGAGTAATGTTTATTTTTGGTTTCAAGCTCGTTAAAAAATAAAACTGACCCTTGAGCACAGTTCCTTTTTTCATGTCAAGCTCGTTAAAAAATGAAATGAATTCTTCCATTGTGTCAAGACTCAATTTTTGAACCTTCATTTCATCTGCTTGTAAAGCAGCAGAAACGAAGCTTGGGAGGCATGTACCCTACCTCTTTATATTGGAATTAAGTTACTTGACAGTTATACTAGGGGCAAGTACCAACCGATGGACATCATGTTGGGAAATCACCTGTCAATGGGAGCCATTTTGAGCGTACTCTCTCAATTTCGAGCTCGTTAAACCATTAAACAACCCTTTGAGCATAGTTATTTTTCTATGTAAAGCTCGTTAAAAAAAGAAATAGGTTGTTTCAAGAAAATTTTACCTTTTGGTTTCAAGCTTGCATAAAAATGAAACCATGTTTCAAGCATAGTTCTTTTATGGTTCAAGCTTGTGTAAAAATGAAACAGGTTATTTAGAGCATAGTTCTTACTTTGTTACAAGCTCATTAAAAAATGAAGTAGATACCCTGAGCATTCTTTCAATTGATCTTTGAGCTCGTTAAAAACAGTAAGATGGTGTCAAGCTTACTTTTCATTTTTCATGCTCTGGTTAAAACATGAAAACTGGTTTGAGCTTACTTTACCGCTTTTTCATGCTTTGGATTCAAACATGAAAAAGGTTCCGAGTGCCTTTTATACCTTTAGAGTGCTCGTTAAAAACTCAGTGAAGAGGTATCGAGTATAGTTTTACTATTTTTCAGACTCATTAAAATTGGATTATGAAAAAACAGCCCCTTAATGGAGTTATATTTAAGCTCTTTTCAATCTCTTTAAAAACACAAAAATATTTCCAAGTGAACTTGTTATGTTCACGCTTGTAAAAGTATCAGAACGGTCGACTAGTCGGTGGTAGGTTATCTCTTTTTCAGACCGATTAGGGCTATTTACGAAAAAGGACTTTTTGGAGTCTTCTTAGTCATTTCAGAATCTCTAGATATGAAACAACAAATGAGTTTACTTTCGTTGGACTCATAAAATCAAACGATGAAGGAGCCTTTCTGGGAACGAACCCCTCCTTTCTTAGGTTTGTAAAACAATACGAGAATGGACTCATTTCTTGATGAGCTACAACAAGTGTTTGTTACCCTCTTTAAACTCGTAAAAACGAAAAAGAGACACTCATCCTCCGTGATGGGGAAATTAAGGAAAGAGTTTGTATTTTGTTATGGCAATACATAGTTACTCTTGAACATGGCACTCATTTGCATATCCATTTCAGCACTTGGGTAATAGGTTTGTCTTCGAGACCTGCTAATTCCTAGGCTCTTCTTACTCCTTTGAGTTGTCCAAGAATACTCTCATCGTTAGCTGCATTGGGGATTGGTATCATTCTCGTGTCAATACTTCCAAGTCATGCCATGCCCATGTTTAAGAGAAATTTGGTCATCCTTTCATTGTCTGTAGTCAGTATACCTTCTATCATGTTGGTCATCCCTAAGTCAGTCTCGTACATCACTCTACTATCCGGTTTACTCCAAAACATCTTTGATTGTGTTTCATGTCGATGATGGGGGATTCATCATGGCCCTCCTTCGATGACTCTATTCATGTCGACTTCAACTCCTTATCCAAGGATTAGGCTTAGAAACCAAAACAAGTACCTTGGGCCTTCATGCCTTAATGGTAGGTTACCTCGCTTTCAACATGAGTTTACATCATTGACTCTTAAATGAAATATCTCATCTATTGTTTGACTCCAAGTCCTTTATTCACATTCAATGGTATGTACTGAGATACCTTGGGAATCATTGACATCAATGGTGATTTCCCTCGCACTTGTTAATAGTTTACATTAATAATTGGTAATCAAGTGGTTTCTCCCATGTTCAACGTCAAGACATTGTAATCACATGGTTAGATTCGTATCATTGCAGGTTCGGCTTCAAGACCTTGGGTTGTCATATATCTTCACCCAGGTTGCACTGGAGTTTTGTTTTGAATCATATTACACATATCCACTTTGTATTAGTCGTGGTTGTGTTATCATCTCATCATGGATCTACGCTTATGTCTAGTATCCACGATTATGTTCAGTCATCTCTACTACCATGGATCTGCATTATATTGGTCGGCAGTCGTGTTATGAGTAATTTCATATTTGAGTCAATGGTACTGCAACAGCTTTCAGCCAATATCCTTGCCTTTGATTTCTTCACTTTACAAAGCATTCACCTATCACATTCCTCTAACTTCATGCTTTGGGGGGAATTCTGTTACACCAAAATCTTGTCCTCTTGATCTGTTAACCCTTTTCCTAATCCCCAAATTTCTCTCTGCTAAACTGGATTGATGCTAAGGTTTTTTTTGCCTTTATCCCCTCTCTAGGAAGGTCGGCACTCTTGTCCTTCATGATAGGTGCACCAAAGGCACTTTTCCCTTCATTCTAGGTGCCATGATGTCAGCGCTCTATCTCCCACTGCTAGTTGCGCCGACGGTGCTTTTTCCCTTCCTGCTAAGTGCACTGGTGGAATTTTGAGGGAAAAAAACAAAGCTTCGAGACCCTTCTTGAAGGTGGATGAGGTGGAGGTATATCCCTAGTTTCTAGTTCAGGCGGCATTCGGTTCCTAACCTATAGGGAAGATCCATTTTATCCCTCCTCCTAATCCTCAACCGACTCTATCCCTTTAGCCTTATAGATTAAACCCTCTCTCCATTGTGAAGGGGGGGAGGACTATGGTACTCTTATGCTAGTGGAATTGTTAAGTGACCCCTATCATCCTTTGCAGGCTTGGCTTGGATTGTTGGATGGAAGATTGTAGCGTTAAGGCTAGATTTTGATGTTCCTTCTCATTGTAATTCTATGTATCTCCTTGATTACATTAATACAAATCTCTTTCCATAAATGTTATTGCATTGATAATGTTTATAGATTTATTCCTTAACTGTTAGCTTAGATCAATTCATGTTTGGATACACATGTGTTGTTTGTTTGTTTCCACTTGCTTTACAGGGTTTTGCAGCTGCAGATCTGAAGATTCTGGAGCTTGGATCAACAAAGAGAGAAGAGGATTTGCATATTACATCTAAGCGATCTATCTGTTAACTTGCATATTCTATTTTATATAGGAAAGTATATTTTATTGTGTATTTGATTTGTTCTAGATCCACTTGGACTAGGGAGATCTGGATTGATTCTAATTGAGTAAATTTATCCGACAAAAAATATCATTTTAAGAAAAATGCCACAAGAGTGAGTAATCCTCCCTTATCATTGTAGGTTGCAACCAAGGAAATAATGAATGTAATGATTAGTAGAACATACACTAAGAAAATAAAGCAAAACTCTACAAACTAGCATGAAATAAAAGATTGACAAGTGCTAAAACCATATAAACAAAGAGAATGAGTTGGCTTCAACCATAAAATATTGTCCAATGGAAAAACTTGTTTACAAATGATGTTACCTAGAAGAATGCAGCTCCAATGGAATCCAACCATCTCCTTTAGGGATGGGTCCTTTTAAACTCTCTTGAATTGCTTGCTAACTAACTTGGAATGATGAGGAGAAACACTTGCTTCTCGAAGATGAAGTCAAGGGAGATTTGAATTCCAAATGGTGATGGGAATGGGAATGAAAGATGACCCATCATACAAATTCTTTGCAGTGTAACCTTGCTCTATATTTCTATCATTGAATGCATGCTCATGGATTCCTTTTATCGACCAAATGGAGGTCATGAAATATCTATTTCTCAATGTGAATGCTCCATCTCATTAAGTGGCCCTTCAAGTAAAAGAAGGGGTCTATTGAATGATCTTAAGCATGTGAATAGGACAATTTGAATTCTTAGAGCAAACAAAAATTGTTGTGAGCCTTGAATTCATCGCAAAGAGTGAGTTGTCCCTCTATTTGTACAACCACACAAGTTTCAAAGCAATAATTGCACATATCTGCATATGTTTCAAAACAAAACCCGCACAATTGTCCAAAATTATTGAATTTAATCATTCAAAGGTTCAATTCTCATTCTGAATTTGATAGAATAGTTCTAATGAGCTGCATGTTATGTGTTAATGATGTCTTGCTGCAATAATGCTCAAAATGTCAGATGTGTTCAAATTTTAGATGATGACAATGCTTGCTAATGGAATATAGCTATATAAGACTCCCAAAAACATTGTAGCATTTGAAACATGAAAAATTATAAAAGACTAGGAAAATAAACATTTACTGAAAACATCATCATGGGCTTGATTGGAGAGAAAATATCTATGTGTGTCCTCATCCATTACTTCTCCAAGATGATGGACTATTTCTTCCTCTCTTAATTCTAATGGGTGGGATCTAACTAAAGCATCATATTGGATGTTGTGGAGGTCGATCTCTTGCTTATGGATTATACCATGGCTCCCAAATTGGCACATTTTTCCTTTCCAAATTTATTGTTTTTTTGAAGCAAAAGGTTCATGATTATGGAATTTTGTGAAACCTGCTCATGTTCAAGATCATGGGCCTTGGTGGAGACCGAAAAGATAGATTGAGTGAGAGGGGGAGTTTTTTCACTAAAGAAACAAGCACTGGAGGGTATACATTCTTAGAAGGATAGACCAAGTTGAAACATGAGAGAATGAAAGAGAATCCCTAGGATCACACACATTGTAAACCAAGCATATAGACTGAAAAACAACTGTGTAGACCCTTGTTTGTGAGATGTAGAGGTTTACAACCAAAATGAGAAGGAGAGAAGACACATGATACAAGTGAAGGGAAACAAGTAATCTCCTAAATTATGCCTATACATAAGTATGCGTACAGACAAGAGATGTTCAAATATCCTAGTTCCCAGTCCAAACATATCATAGAGATTAACAATAGTAAAACACCATAAGAAACAAACATGGGGGTTGTGAATTCCATAAAGTTGAGTCCTAAAGCACCGTTGTTGGTAGATACTACCCCAAAACTAGAAAAGAGACAAATTCTAGATGCTTCCCATATCCCAAATGCATTCATAATTAAAAATTCCATTCCTTTAATTGTAAATTAATGGCCAAGTTGTGGTATGTCAAGGAACATGCAACCTATTAAGGTGTCATCCCGTCCACCATTAAATGGAGTTAATAGAAATTGACATGGAACACACATGGAACTACTATTGCATTGCATGACATGAAAATATACCAAATAAACCTTATGGGATGGGACATAGAATCATAACCCCAATTTTTGCATAATTTCCCCATTGTCATCCTTGCAGCTTGGTTGGTTAGCTGTATGTTCAATGGTTTAGTGAATGAAAGATATGGAAGAACTTGATTTCATTGAAGTTTTGTATTCCCTTTCAAATATTGGTTATAAGTCTAGAAATAATAATGTATTTAGGATGGAATTATTGTTCATATCCTGGATGATGATGGAAAAGTATTCAAAGATCAAAATATTCTTAATTCCCTTTGATGTTGCCTCCATGACTCCACTAAGTAAAGTATAGGCTTTCGCTTGATTATTCATTGCCCTTCCCAAATACCAAGCAAACTAGTTTATTTGATTTCCTCTGCGATCTATGATGAGCCCCCACTCACCTTACACCCCTTTGATGGCCTTGTTATATAGGAAGAAGGATTAAATATTTCATCCTTTTCAACCCATTTGTGCTATATGTAGTCAAACTAAAATATACAACTTTATTGTTTTGTCAAAAGGCTCAACAACAGTAGGATTGGGTCGAGAACCTTTGAGATTCTCTAGTTCATCACTATCTTAGAAGATGTCTTGGAGAACAACCAACATAGCAGGATGGTGGACTTTTAAGAGGGTTTGATCTATGTTTTGAATTGAAAGTCTTTCCATCTTTGGGAAGTTGGAAATCCAGTTATCTTTGCAAAATAAGAGTTTGATATATCATTTGATTTAATGTTAATGTAACGATGAATTTCTTTTTGCACATTCATACACGCGGTGAAATGCTCTTAATATGTTGATAAATTGTCCAAATCATTGGAGTATTGGGTGTAATACCCCAACCAACTACCCTCAAATGTATATAATTCTTATATACTGTGTTAACATAGGTACTATGTTAGGGGTCTAACCATATTATGGGTCAAGTTTGAAATGCATTCATGATGTAAATTCTATAAATGTTTTTCATAGGTTCCTAATGCATATCCTTTGACCCAGGCCTAATTACAGAGTGAGGAAGGTTTTATTTTAGGCCTTGGTTTCTTTATGCGACTTTGACACAATGTGGTGATGTCACCATGACATATCAAATTATTTACAAAGCGTAAAATGAAAAATAACATATAGTACTCCAAGATCACTACTAGGGAAAGAGTTATTTAAAGAGAAAATAGTATTCCCTTTCCATGTGTCATGTCATGAGGTTACTATCACCTTCGTCTTATGTGTCGAAACCTGACATCCATCTTGTTTCATTAAACATACACATGCATCATGAAACTCCATGTTAACACTCTGTTTTTAACAGTTGATCTAAGGGCTTGATGGAGGTTCGGCAGGGGTCCCAGTCCCTCGAATCTCATATGGGCACCCTTCAAAGAGGAAAGCGGCAGGTGTCCTGTTAGCATTGGGCAGGGGTCATAAGCAAAGGTTGTGATTGATCGGAGGTGGATCAACGGCTCCAAACTGCTTCGCGTGAGCAAACATGCACGATCAAAGCTTCCTTCCTAGATTGTGAAACGTGTTAAAGATAGGAAGATTTCGACGGCTGAGATAAGGTTTGGAGCAGATATATGGCTTAAATTAATTTCAAGACCCATACTTGTACAAGTAAAACTACAATCTCAAATCGGGAAAGGGCAGTAGAGGTCGCGAAGATCAACGGCCGCGATGAACAAGGAGATAAATCTACGGCTCTGGTTCATTTCGCAATGCGAACTAGCACGAATGAATATCAAAGTTTCCCATTGCGAAAGATGGTGGGGCCCACTCGGATCAATGGCTGCATGAAAGGTCAGTCTTGATCGACAGTTAAGAACGTGTCACAATCAAGAACTACCCACGATGTTCAGAAGAGAAAAGTTGGCGGCAGGATGAATGGAACGTGGATGGTGGATGTAAAAGATTCCTTTGATCTAACGCCTGAGAAGACTCCTAGGGTACAAGTTTCCTATCTAGTGTGGAGGTGACAGCAGAGGAGGAGTTCATGTGTGTAATCTACCCCCATTACAGATTGGTCGATTCCTACGACGCCATTTGGGATATGCCTGAGGTGGAAGCCTTGTCCAGTGGTGCTATTTTCCCCGGTTTGCAAGTTGGGAACGTGGTCCATCTCGAAGGGAGCCGTGAGAAAGATAGAGGTTTGATTCATTGAGGCGACAGACCTGGCATTTACATAAGGCAGAGGGATGCAACGAACTAGAACATCCCGATGCCATTGTCAAGGTAACTGAAGGCCATCATGGCAGCCACGCAGAAATGGTTCGAAATCTTAGCCATACTGGATAATATGATTGAACATCAGGAGGGAAGGTCCCCGCCCTAGCATCACACACACCACCATTACAACTACTTTAAGGGTGTAGTCCTTCCCGAGCCATTCCTGCTCACACTATATAACACCATCTTCTGAAGATATTTGAGACATGGAACTGTGTAGATGATAAGAGATATAGGGTTGAATTCTGAGAGGTGTCGAAATCCTTCATAGACAACCATGGTTGTGTGGTTCGAGAAGTTAGTTCAACAAGGACTACTCTTGGTAGGAAAACATGAATCTGTGTTCTGGTTATCTATACCAGAAAATCGCCAACCATCGGGGCACAAATGTTAAAAACCAAGGGAGGTTCACCCGCTTCTACACTACCCGGTCTCCAAATGCGGGGTGCATGGGTTTCGACATCCCAGCGGCATCCCTCCGACACTCCCAGCTGTAGTCACGACCTCCGAAGTCCTAGCTCACAGTGGTGGTAGTACTGTTGGAGCAAATGCTCGTTCTGGGACTGGATGGGTCTGGAGCCTTCAACACCGTTCCTAGAGTCTCCACTTGGTTGCTTGGTCGTGGGCAAGGAAAGGGTCAGATGCACACCTGGCTGCATGGCTCGCAGAAGAATCCTCCTCGTAAGAGGAAGAAGATAGTACAAGGATGATAAGCTTCTTAAGTCATTTATCATCACCAAGCATTTGGCCACCTTTTCTCTGGCCTCCTCCTATAACAGTATTACCCTGATGGAGGATGAGGTCGGGAGAATGGTAGGAAGAAGGATTCGGGTCTTCTTGTTATCCTTTGAGCGACATATGCCAACTGGACAAGGAGACCCAAAATAGGTCCAGAACAACCTGTGTGGACGATTGACCGTCAGCATGCCGCATGGGAATAATTTTCACGAAGCAGGATGGTGGGGGGCTCTGCGCTGTCAGCCTGTGTTATCACACGCCGCATATCCATAATGTCTATTTATATTTGTAAAATGTGGCAATAGTCCACTCCTTGCACTGTTAACACCTGATGGTGACTTGTAACAATTTTTAATTCAGTAGTCTTAGCAATAGGATTGTATAAAAACGCTCTCGATAGAGGGAGAAAGGAGTTAGTGAATTGGATTGGGAAACATTCACGGGCTGAGGCTTTCCATTTATAAAAAACGATACCTGTGTATGAATAAATTGCAATGAAAGAACTATTTTCTCACCGTAGAGATTCATGTGTCGTTGCTTTTCCCAATATGTATTTTCCTTTACACGTAAATGTGTTTCCTGTTTCCATTCCATTTTGTTGATTGCTTTCATGTCTGCAACTCTGTGTATAACGGTTAGGAATTCATACTCGTTATGCTCCTGCTGTTGTTCCGGGAATTTATCAATGGTTCTTCTAAATTTGCATGGAATTCATCTTGCCGGTGCTCCATGCGATGGACTGTCCCTTCTTGTCCTCTAATCGCCCACTAAATATCTCTTGATTGGGAGATCAGTGGCTATCTTGCCTTTGTTTGCAACCCCATGTCATTATTTCCCTTTGTAATAATTTCTTACGCATGTTTTGACTCCAATTTCCCATGGTCCCTTTCCCCCGATAATCCCACCATACTCCTTTCCTCAACATACATTGCCCCATTCAGGATCCTAGCCCCTTGATTATGCTGATTGAAAATCCTATGCGGAGTAGACTCTGGTGACACATGATATTGAACATCTTATGTGGAGCAGACTCCGGTGACAAACAAGAGATCCCTCTCTAACTATCCAGGGCCATAGGCATGGTCTAAAGCGGTTCTGTTGTTGCCCAGGAGTGGCCTCCCCTCGCTCGACCTTGGGGGCTCAAATCTCGGTGCCCACAAACTGGCGCCGTTGTCGGGGACAAAATTGAAGATCCTCCCTAGGAAAAACGACATGGTTTTAGATCTGGTTATTAATGGTGAACAATGATCGAACCTCAAGAAGGTTGAGCACTTTTCACCTGGCGACTCCACTCTTGAAGGATTCAGAATTCAGTGACTCCGTTGGTGGTGTGACCCAGAAATCAAATGACCGAAGAGAGCTGGCAGACTCCACCTAGAAAATGGACCCCTCATAAAGCTTAGAAATGCATGGCGTAAGGTCCAAGTACTAGAGTCCATGTTTCTTCCAAGAGGCCTTATCCTATCTCATAAGTTTGCTCTTATCTTTTCCCAGATTTATCAAATCAGCCTTCTATGGCCCAACTCATTCTGAGCAGAGCCATGAATATACTCTTGTTTATCCTTCTTTATGAACCGAAAGCATTGCTTCATCTTGTACATCTGATTATGGCCTAGAGTTATATCCAGGGGCACCCAATGTCAAAGGACACCCCTGTGAAATTCATGAAACCTCGGACGATAGCTTAGCTATCCTACCTAACCTTTTCTCCCCCATTTCTCCAAGTTGATATAAACCGCTGCAATTGCCTCCTATCCTCCATGATTTTCCTGTGAAATATTACAAGTACCTCTCCAAGTTCAACGGAGAATCTGAAAACTTGACTGCTAAGAAACATGTACAAGCCTTTGAGCCTTTATCTGACCTTTTCGAGATAGAACTTGGTGATGTTTCCATGCGGGCATTTGCTCTATCCTTGCAAGGAGATGCCAAAGTCTGGTTTAAACACTTGCAGCCTAAGTCCATCAACACTTGGGAAGAGATTTCTTGCACATTCTTGAGGTTTTGGGGTAGGAGAAGGCCACTGGAGCAAATACTTTCAAAGTTTTATTCCCTGAGGAGGCATGAGGGTGAGGCCATATCTAGTTTTAACAGAATATTTGCAAGCTTTTATTATAACATGCCTAAGGAAGTTCAACCTCTTGAGAACGCTGCTAAGATCTATTACGTAGCCACCTTTTCCCTAGACCTGTCCTTGCTCCTTTTGGAAATAAAATCAACCACCTTGCATCATATGTTCACTAATTGTTTGGAGGTTGAGGAAAACCTTAAGATGTCCAAGAAATAGAAGATTAGGATGGTGGTTGTGAAATAGAAGATACATTCAAATTGGTTGGACCCTAAAATCAGAGTGGGAAATTCTCTGGCCTGTCAAAGCTCTCTCCTGATGTACTGAAAGATGACCGGCCCGAGGCAGGAGCAGATAGTCCTACAAGATTATTCTCTGAAGATGGCGACTTGCGTCGTCCCTAGTCAACTAGGGATGATTTCAAGAAGGAGTTTGGTGTGCCTGTGTACGATGAATATGAAGAAGAGTACCTGTAGAATGTACCTAACGAGCCAGCTATTGAAAGAATGCCTTCTTATGAAAGAAATCGAAGTGCAATGCAAAATCAGGAGGTCGGAGCAGGGAAAGATGATGAGGACACTGGAGGTGATAGCCTACCCTTGTGTTATGCCTCTTTTGAGTTAATACAACACATGGTTAAGGCCTCCAAGCAAAAGCAAAAAGAAATGAAGGTGGTGCAGACCAGAAACTTGTCTATAAATGAAGACAGATGCAGCAGCTTGCAGATGAACACTTTTTTTGATACTCTTCCTTCTGGAATGCCACCTCACACAAGAGGAATATGCCTACTCGGTTCCACTAGAGAAGCTGAAAACCTCCCTCTTGAAGCACATCAAGCCCTTGTTACAGAAATTTTGAGCGGAGAGAGGGATGTTCCATTAGAGAGAGATTCTATGGGCCCTTGTCTACAATCTTCCAAGTGTCAGCCTGACGACTCCCTAGAAGTAGGAAGCTCAAGAAAGCTTTCCCATGACTAGGTGACAGAACGTGCTAGAGGTTGCCGTGATTTCTACGGCCCCGTGGCCGAATACATGGAGGGTCTGGGTGAAGGCAATGATTGGTCGCATCTCTGCCTTAAAGATCAATTTGTTTATCATTTCCTTCTCCCATTATCTATTTCATTTATGTCCATCAAGCGCCATACAAGAACAATAATATTAGGCAAGATGCTTGATTGGCTTCATTGGAAGTCTGATTTCACTTAATCAGATTTGTGTACAAAGTTAGGTAGAGTAGGCAGGAGAAAATAAGCTCAGTTGTTATCGACCATTTCCTTCATTACTGCTTTTAGTTTGTTTTCATTTTCAGCTACCAGCACAGGTTTATAGTCACCAAAATGATTTGCAAAGAGTGGCATGAATTCGTTGAAGCAGTAACATGAATTAGAATGGAGATGCCAAAGAAAGACTAAAGGCGGCCCAACGGTTTCGGCACTTGGTCTATGGGGATTATTTGCTACCTCACTGGGAGGATAGCATCCCTTGTGGAGCCAGTTGTTAACACTCTATTTTTAATAGTTGATCTAAGGGCTTGACGGAGGTTCGGTAGGGGTCCCAGTCCCTCGAATCTTGTATGGGCGCCCTTCAATGAGGAAAGTGGCAGGCGCGCTGTTAGCATTGGGAAGGGGTCATAAGCAAAGGCTGTGATTGATCGAAGGTGGATCAACGGCTCCAAACTGCTTCGTGTGAGCAAACATGCACGATCAAATCTTCCTTCCCGAATTGTGAAACGTGTTAAAGATAGGAATCTTTCGATGGCTGAGATAAGGTCTGGAGAAGATCTACGGCTTAAATTAATTTCACGACACATACTTGTACGGGTAAAACTACAATCTCAAATCGCGAAAGGGAGGTAGAGTTCGCGAAGATCAACGGTCGTGATAAAGAAGGAGATAAATCTACGGCTCCGGTTCATTTCACAATGCGAACTAGCACAGATGAATATCAAAGTTTCTCATTGTGAAAGATGGTGGGGCCCACTCGAATCGATGGCTAGATGAAAGGTCGGTATTGATCGGTGGTTAAGAACATGTCACAATCCAAAACTGCCTGCGATGTTCAGAAGAGAAAAGTTGGCGGTAGGATGAATGGAACGTGGACGGTGGATGTAAAAGATTCCTATGATCGGATGGCTGAGAAGACTCCCAAGATACAGGTTTCCCATCCAGTGTGGAGGTGACAGTGGAGGAGGAGTTCATGTGTGTAATCTGCCCCATTGCAGATTGGCTGATTCCTTTGATGCCATTCGGGATATGCCTGAGGTGGAAGACTTGTCCAGAGGCACTATTTTCCCTAGTTTGTAAGTGTGGAACATGGCCCATCTCGAAGGGAGTCATGAGAAAGATAGAGGTTTGATTTGTTGAGGTGACAGACCTGCCATTTACATGAGGCCAAGGGATGCGACGAACTAGAACAGCTCGATGCCACCATCAAGGTAACTGAAGGGGCAGGGGATGGTCAAATCCGCAACCCTTGGAACCAGCCTGGAAGCCATGTAGAAATGGTTCAGAATCTTAGCCATACTGGAGAATATGATTGAACATCAGGAGGGAAGGTCCCCGCCCTGGCATCACACATGCCACCATCGCAGCTACTTTAAGGGTATAGTCCTTCCTGAGTCATTCCTGCTCACACTATATAACACCATCTTTAGAAGATCTTTGAGACATGGAACTGTGTAGATGATAAGAGCTATAGGGTTGAATTTCGAGAGGTGTCAAAATCCTTCATAGAAAACCATGGCTATGTGGTTCGAGAAGTTAGTTCAGCAAGGAGTAATCGTGGTAGGCAAACATGAATCTATGTTCTGGTTATCTATACCAAAAAATCGCCAACCACCAGGGCACAGATGTTAAAAACCAAGGGAGGTTCACCCGCTTATACACTACCCAGTCTTCGGATGCGCAGTGCATGGGTTTCGACATCCCAGTGGCATCCCTCTGACACTCCCAGCTGCAGTCACAACCTTCGAAGTCCCATCTCATAGTGGTGGCAGTACTGTTGGAGCGAATGCTCGTTCTGGGACCAAATGGGCCTGGAGCCTTCGACACTGTTCCTAGAGTCTCCACTTGGCTGCTTGGTCGTGAGCGAGGAGAGGGTCAGATGCACACTTTACTACATGGCTCGCAGAAGAATCCTCCTCGTAAGAGGAAGAAGATAGTACAAGGATGATAAGCTTCTTAATTCTTTTATCATCACAAAGCATTTGGCCACCTTTTCTCTGGCCTCCTCCTATAACAGTATCGTAACACCCCGGTTTTGACCCCGTTGCATTAGATGTATATGATGTATATATTGTAAATAATCATGGTGCGGAGCTAAAGGCCAAGGCCCCGCCATCGATTGGTTATGCTATGTTTTGGATTGAAATTGTCACCAATGGTATATCGGGGCATGCGGCATACATATTAATTTTGTCATCATGTAAATATACACCTTTTAATTAAATAACCCAACCAGCCATGATCACGGCAACAAATTTGAGAAGGGGCATTATTCTCATAAGGATAAGGGTGGGGGGATGTCAAACCTTGGGCTATGGGGGGGAAATCCATGTGTCACCGCCCTGTTTGATTTTCCCATCTTTCCTTGTCTTATCCAACTACCACTTTAATGTTTTGCTGAGTAGTTGAGGCAGTTATGGTTGGGAGTGGAGTGTGGCAGGACTGTCAGTCCTTGCCCACACGCACACTCCACCAGTGGATTGAACCTCACAATGGGTAGAAGAATGACTACGCCCTTCATTCCACTCACTCCACTACTACGCATTCTCTCTGTTGTCTATTCATCTTCATGCAGGGACAGTAGTCTAATCGTTCTCACGCACAGGCTTCTTTCCTATTTGGTTTCACGCACCCAAGAGAGAGGAGTCGTCTCCACTGTCATTCACATTTTCCACACAAAGGGATCGAGTGTGTTTCAATTTGTATTTGGGATTGGTGTGAATCTTCTCTCACGCACTGGGTTTTGCGTTGTTGTTACTCACGCAGCAAGCTAGGAGCCACTCGATCACTATCACCCATGATTTTCCTATGGAGAGCCATTTTACGCTCAAGGACTGTGTGTAAGTTTTCCCTACCGATTTGTGGCTCGTGCATATGTTTTTCCCTCCATATTTTGGGGTCTGGTGCAAGTTTCCCTCATGCACAGGTTGGGAGACTGTATTTTCTTCCCCAGTGCGGCCTGTGTAAGTCTTTTTCGATTGCTTCGTTGCCCAGGACGGACTGTTGTTTTTCCCCATGTTGTGATTTGTGTTACTGATACGTTTTGGGACTGTTTTAATTCACTTGGGAGTCGTTTTGGCCACGATAGGACCAAGAACGAATCGGGAGTCGTTTTCCCTATTTAAGCTGTAGCTGTTGATTGATTGCATGCGTGCAATGGCTGGTATTCGGACTGTGTTGGGAGCAGGGATGGGGGCTTGGGCTGCTTGATAAACCTGGTGTGTTTGGAAACCACACAGGTAGAGCTATAGGGTTGGATTTGTTCTCCACAACCCCTGAACAACATTGGAAGGGAAGTTAGGGCCTGAGGGACTGTGTAGAATTTATATTCCAGATGTAGCAGATTTGAGGAGAGTTGTTATGGATGAAATCCATCAAGCTACGTATTCTGGTCACCTGGGATATTTGAAGACAATTGCTACAGCCAGAAAATAGTACTTTTGGCTAGGAATGAAAAAGGACATGGCTGAATACATTTCAAGGTGCATGAAATGTCAACAGGAAAAGGTTGAGCATCAACATCCAGCAGGCTTGTTGCAGCCTTTGCCAGTTCCAGAATGGAAATGGGAAGTTATTTCCATGGATTTTATTACAGGATTGCCAATGACTTGGAGACAATATGATTCCATCATGGTTGTGGTGGACAAGTTGACAAAGCCAGCGCATTTTATACTGGTTAAATCTATGCATAAGACTGATGACATTGCAAAGAACTTCATGAAGGAGATTTTCAAGTTGCATGGATTGCCTAAGGCAATAGTCTCTGACAGAGATGTCAAGTTCACTTCCAACTTTTGGAAGGGGTTGTTTGCAGATTTGGGTACAAAGCTAAACTTCAGCACTGCATACCATCCTCAGACAGATGGGAAAACCGAGAGAGTTAACCAAGTGCTTGAAAATATGCTTCACATGTACGTGATGGACAAACCAACCAAGTGGGAAGATTTCTTACACTTGGTAGAGTTTGCTTATAACAATGGACAACATGCATCGTTGGGGATGAGTCCGTATGAAGCTTTGTATGGAAGAAGGTGTAGGACACCAGTGACTTGGGATAACCCAATGAACAGGATTGTGCTTGGAGCAGAATTGCTCAAGGAAATGGAGTAAGAGGTTGTAAAGATCAGGCAGAATCTAAAAGCAACACAGGACAGATAGAAAAGCTATGCAGATAAGCATAGGGTGAACAGGGAGTTCAGTGTTGGGGATCATGTTTACCTCAGAGTGAGGGAAAATAAGAGTTCCTTGAAGCTTGGAAGTTGTGCCAAGCTGTCACCAAGATACTGTGGGCCATTTGAAGTGCTTGAAAGAATAGGTCCAGTTGCATATAGACTTGCATTGCCTACTAGTACTAGGGCTCATAATGTTTTTCATGTTGCTTTGCTTAAGAGATATGTACATGATCCTAACCATGTGAAAAATTGGGATGTGATTCAGGTGGAACCCGAGGGAGAGTTTCGAATCGAGCCAATGCGCATCCTCGACAGGAAGGTCACAATGCTTCGGAACCGGGCCATAGGTCAGGTAAAGGTGCAATGGGAGCACTACAGACCTGAAGAGGCTACATGGGAGCTGGAGGATGCCATGCGATTGGCACATCCATTTTTTTTCAATTCCATGGAACATTGAGGCGATACCAGTGTGGCATTTTGTTCAATTTTGTAAAGCACTGAGGACAGTGCTATTGAAGGGGGAGGGGAATGTAGCACCCCAGTTTTGACCCTGTTGCATTAGATGTATATGATGTATATATTGTAAATAATCATGGTGTGGAGCTAAAGGCCAAGGCCCCACCATCGATTGGTTATGCTATGTTTCAGATTGAAATTTTCATCGATGGTATATCGAGGAATGTGGCATACATATTATTTTGTCATCATGTAAATATACACTTTTTAATTAAATAACCCAACCAGCTATGATCGCGGCAACAAAATTGAGAAGGGGCATGATTCTCATAAGGATAAGGGTGGGTGGATGTCAAACCTTGGGCTATGGGGGGGGAATCCATGTGTCACCACCCTATTTGATTTGCCCATCTTTCCTTGTCTTATCCAACTACCACTTTAATGTTTTGCTGAGTAGTTGAGGCAGTTATGGCTGGGAGTGGAGTGTGGTAGGACTGTCAGTCCTTGCCCACACACACACTCCACCAGCGGATTGAACCTCACGATGGGCAAAAGAATGACTATGCCCTTCATTCCACTCACTCGACTACTATGCATTCTCTCCGTTGTCTGTTCATCTTCACGCAGGGACGGTAGTCTAATCGTTCTCATGCACATGATTCTTTCTTATTTGGTTTCACGCACCCAAGAGAGAGGAGCCGTCTCCACTATCATTCACATTTTCCACACAGAGGGATTGAGTGTGTTTCAATCCGTATTTGGAATTGGTGTGAATCTTCTCTCACGCACTGGTTTCTGTGTTGTTGTTACTCACGCAGCAAGCTGGGAGCCGCTCAGTCACTATCACCCACGATTTTCCTGTGGAGAGCCATTTTACGCTCAGGGACTGTGTGTAAGTTTTCCCTACCGATTTGTGGCTCGTGCATATGTTTTTCCCTCCATATTTTGGGGTCTGGTGCAAGTTTCCCTCACGCACAGGTTGGGAGACTGTATTTTCTTCCCCAGTGTGGCCTATGTAAGTCTTTTCCGATTGCTTCGTTTCCCAGGACGGACTGTTGTTTTTTCCCATGTTGTGAGTTGTGTTACTGATACATTTTGGGACTGTTGTAATTTGATTGGGAGTCATTTTGGCCATGATAGGGCCAAGAACGACTCGGGAGTCATTTTCCCTGTTTAAGCTGTAGTTGTTGATTGATTGCATGCGTGCAATGGTTGGTCTTCGGACTGTGTTGGGAACAGGGTGGGGGCTTGGGTTGCTTGATAAACCTGGTGTGTTTGGAAACCACGCAGCAGAGCTAGAGGGCTACCTTTCTTCTCCACAACCCCTAAACAGCACTGGAAGGGAAGTCAGGGCCTAAGGGACTGTGTAGCAGAGAAGGGACTGATTCCTTGTGTTGGGTGTGTGTGGGTGTCTTACAGGTCAGGCTAGTTCTGGTGTAGGTGTTCCTAGCTCTGTAATGAGCTCACCAGCTTAGCATTTAACCTTTCCCAACTCCTGGATGGCTTGATAAACCTGACCATGTTGGCTTGGCTGTCTTGTTGATGGCCGAATAAACCCAACTGTGTTGGCTTGGCTGTGTTTTGTGTATCCTTGGCTATGTGTAAGCCTACTTGTTCCTTATTCCTTGGGGAATCGTGCCCAGATCGAGGGTGGCAGCATTGCTGAGAGATTTAGGAGCATGCTAGCCTATGGTTGGGAGGAACGTTTCAGCGACGTAGCTAGTTGCGGAACGAGTTCTTCCTAAGATAAGTAGTCTTGTCTATTTTACTCCTGCAATCATTTTACTGTTAATGAATATGGTGAACATGTTGAATGCTTGTATGAATGTATGTTGATTCCGTTGTGTATAATAAATAATTGTATCTGTGTATGTTCTACTTCAATGCATTTTGTTTCAACATTTTATGAATGCACATGTTCATGGGGCTAGTTTCCCGGATGGTTAAAGCCATGGTAGCATCCTCTTCGCCAGTCGGAGGGTCAAGGACGCTACAAGTATTACCCGACAGAGGATGAGGTTGGGAGAATGGTAGGAAGGATTCAAGCCTTCTTGGAAACCTTTGAGCGACATACGCCAGCTGGATAAGGAGACCCAAAATAGGTCCAAAACATCCTGTGTGGATGATTGACCGTCAGCATGCCGCATGGGAATCATTTTCACGTAGCAGGATGATGGGGGGCTCTACGCTGTCAGCCTGTGTTATCACGTGCCGCATCTCGATAATGTTTTTTTATATTTGTAAAACGTGGTGATAGTCCACTCCTTGCATTGTTAACGCCTAATGGCAACTTGTAACATTTTTTAATTCGGTAGTCTTAGCAATAGGATTGTATAAAAATGCTCCCGGTAGAGGGAGAAAGGATTTAATGAATTTGATTGGGAAACATTCCCAAGTTGAGGCTCTCCATTTGTAAAAATTGATACCTGTGTATGAATAAATTGCAGTGAAAGAATTGTTTTCTCACGGCAGAGATTCATGTGTCGTTGATTTTCCCAATATGTATTTTCCTTTACATGTAAATGTGTTTCCTATTTCCATTACAATTTGTTGATTGCTTTCATGTCTGCAACTTAGTGTATAACGGTTAGGCATTCATACTCGCTATGCTCCTGCTGTTTTTCCAGGCATTTATTAATGGTTCTTCTAAATTTGCATGGAATTCATCTTGTTGGTGCTGCATGCAATGGATTGTCCCTTCTTGTCCTCTAATCACTCGCTAAATATTTCCTAATTGGGAGATCAACGGCTATCTTCCCTGTATTTGCAACCCCATGTCATTCTTTCCCTTTGTAATCATTTCTTATGCAGGTTTCGACTCCATTTGCCCATGGTCCCTTTCCCCCAATAATCCCACCATACTCCTTTCCTCAACATACTTTGCCCTATTCAGGATCCTAGCCCCCTGATTATGCTGATTGAAAATCCTATGCGGAGTAGACTCTGGTGACACACAAGATTGAACATCTAATGTGGAGCAGACTCCAGTGACAAACGAGAGATCCCTATCTGACTGCGCAGGGCCAGAGGCATAGTCTAAAGTGGTTCTGTTGTTGCTCGAGAGCGGCCTCCCCTCGCTCGACCTTGGGGGCTCAAATCTCGGTGCCAACACCCCGTGTACAAAATGTGTATTTTTATTTCAAGAAGGTATTGATCATCGATTCTACATGCCATTCAATATGTGTTCCATGTTTTCAACTTCTCATAGTTGCACCATGAAATCATGAATCAAAGAACTCGTTTAAACCCATTATGAATAGAATAGTTTATCATTGGTACAACATGAAAATTCATGGGTTTCAATTGAAGAATCTACTGCTCTAAATAATAGAGAGGCTATGGAAAAACATGAACATCCACATATCTACGCTAAGAATCAACCAATGAGGTCAACTACTACCACATCAAGTCTCCAATAGGATTACTTTGTGGTTTGAACTCTTATTGCCTTAATTTCTACACCCATTTGGATCGATTTCCCAATGGAGTGAATGCACAAAAGGGGAATGATTAAGTTTATGTGGTGAATGGCTAAGAAGAAGAGATACATGGGCAATTGAATGTTTTTTTGTTTGATAGTTTGTTCTTGACTTGCAGAACTAACTTATTATATACGAAACCATAACCTAGGGGCATCTAATCCATCAAAATCACTCGAGGATCACACTTGGCCTAGGACACACCAACCCTTAGCATGGCTATATCTTAAGTGTCTCCTCCTAGATACTTTGTGGGGTTTGAACTTGGGTCACCATGTAGAACGAGTACCGTTGAAACCAATTGTGCTAGCATGATTTGACAGTCTAATTGAATGTTAATTAAGGTTCCTAAAGGATTTTGTTTAAAGAGGGATCATGGTGCGAGTCTAGATTTTCTTATGTAAAAAATATAGGTTGTTGTCATGTCCCCATCCCAATGAGACTACTTGTTAACAATGTTTCATCGACCTACTAGTTCCCTAGGTTGGGTGGAGACATTAAATCTTGCAATAAGGGAGATATGGGACCCAAGAGATCCTTAGTTTACCATATACACATTAAATTGGGTCATATAAATAATGAATATGGATAAAATAAAGTGGCATTGCTTCATGAAGACACTTGGAGGTTCATGGAGACCTTGGGTGGCTAGATTCCTCCTTACAGTTCTCATGACCTAACCCCAAATTCAAAATTATGAGGAATGGAACGTTCTTGGGAGGTGAATAGATGTCAATTAACATTTCATGAGCCCAATAATTCGAATGGGTGAAGAGGAATAAATCCCCATGGAAGAGGAAGAGACTAGGAAGAAACTATGTACCACTTGGAGAGAGATTCCCTGCAATTTATGACATCCATGATGGAAGATTCTATGACAAAATCAATCTGATTGCAGAACTATGAAAATTAGACATGTCATGGATAAAAATAGCCAGCAAGAGGACGCATTTGGAGGTTGTTGGTAGTAATTCGAATTTGGAGGAAGATTGAGGGATGAGGAGAAGGACAAGTGTCATAGGGGTTACTAAAAATCAAGGATGAGTTGGAGGAAGCCTATGGGATGGAATTAGAGCTTACATAACCTTATTATAGTTTAAAAAAGATGTAACAAGGAAGGAGAATGGATTTTTATCATTTGATAATTTTCCTTTGGAATTTTGGAAAGCACTAGCTTGTCCATTGCACGGTGAGTGTTCACTCTCCCTACTAGTGAGCCAATTTTGAGGGAGTTAGATTCTCACCCAAATTGGATATTGAAGAGGCCACCCTGAAGTCTCATTTATATCTTAATGGAGTGTTTTTATTGCATATAGGAGACTGATATGGTTTGATATTTATCTCTTTCCCCATTCTCTGATTCCCTACCTCTCAATTCCCATGTTTCCACATGAAGGCGCACTAGTGTGAATGATGCTTGGTTCAGTTGGTGCCCAAGCATGGGTGAATGATTTTTGGCTCTATAATATGTTTCTCATACTCTCTGTAAGTCGAATTAGCAGAAATACATATGCAAAAATGTCCACATTTCCAAGCTATGGTTTAACTAGTTTCCATGTATTGGTTTCCATTTCAAAATAGTTGTGTATATGATTTGTGTTGAGGGATTTCTCTGATGTTAAATGTTTTCGGGTAGGATATTTATGTATTTTTTATGGTCTATAATCCTCATGCTTTGTTCTGAACCATTTCATATTCATTTTATGAGTCGAAGTTAAGCTATCATTGTCATTTCCACACAAAATGAAATTAAATGAAGTCTAGTCTCATTCCCCGTACTCTATTTGTCAATTTAGGAGGGTCAAACATTATTTGGGAAGCCATTTATACTCACACCCTAGGGGGAATTTAACCACAATTTACTAGTAATTTTCCCATTTTTTCCAATGACCCAAAATCGAGTTGAATATGTCTATAACATGTTATAAAGTGACTAGAGAGTCCATCGAGTAACCCTAAGACTCACCATATCAGTCTCTACCAAATTAGAGACCCTCTTGTGCCATTTGAATCCCCTAGAGTCAAGACCAATCAATACAATTTTTCCCCAGATTTGGCCTTTGTTTGGAATTTTCATATTGGATCATAGCAGTGGTATATGAGCATGATATTAACACATGTTATAGTTTTCTATTCATTTTTTCTGATTATGGTCTCCCCCCATTAGAAACTGAGACTGAATTCATTAACAGTGGAAGAGAAGGAGGTGAAGAAGTTAGTTCTGGGTACAAGGAGATTAGGGAAAAACTAGGATTCAGAGATATCGATGATAAGGGGGTAATGAGGACCTTAAAACATTCATGAAGACAAATCTTGAAAAAAATTCCAAACATTTTATGCAAGGGTTCGAATTGTTGGCTAGCCAACTTGGGGCCAAGTCAACACCCAAGGGTAGTAATAGTACACCTCATGATGAGAAGAAGACCTATGGGGAAGCTATTTTTTCAAATACCGAACCTCATAACCGACCCCATGAATTTAAGAATCAAACCTAACCTACAATTCCTAAGTTTTTAAAGTCCAAAGAGGCCCCTTACACTACTTATGATGTGAGGGAAGAAACAAATGATTGGCAACAACTAAGTGATGAATGCAGGAAAGTCCTACCTTTTGATCAGTTCATCAGGGGCTCTATTTAGTTTAAACATGGAGGAAGTGGGAATAAGACACCTCCTCTTAATCAAGAATTGAAGTATACCATGGGAAAAGTAACTATTCCTTCCTTTGATGGTTCTTCCCAAATGTCTTCTGGTGCTTGGTTAAAAAAATTAAGTGCATTTCAAGTTAAATCCTATGGTTGAAGAAGATGCATTGAAAATGTCCATTTTACTTCTTGAAGGGGAATATAGTGATTGGCGGTGACATGGTCCTAGAACTTTACGGCATGATCATATTTTATCTTGTGAGGGTTTATCCAATGCATTAATGGAGAGATTTGAGAGGAAAGACCCCAAACTTCCTTTCAAAGAACTAGCACAAATAAAGCAATTTGGAACTCCTAAAGCATGTATGTTAGAATTTAAAACTCTTTCAGTAATGGTTTCTAATGTCTCTATTGATAGGTTGGTTTTACTATTTATTGAAGGATTAATGTAACCTTTGAGAGGGCTCGTGAAATCCCACAAGCCAGTTACAATGAAGGATGACGTGTATTCGACAAGAGACTTGTAGAATGTGTTGTCAATAACCAAATACCCCCGTAAGCCTATTTTCCCTTCCAAAATCAAGGAAGGTAATAAACCATGGAAAAAGGACTCCTTTTCCAAAGAGAATAAGGGAGGGCCAAGCAAAGAATAAATCATAAGAAATAAACTATGCTTCACATGTCAACAACCTTGGGTTATGGGACATAAGTGTGCAAAGGGGAAGGCACACTACATTGAAGTTTTCTCTGAAGACGAGGAAGAGGGAGAGGAGGAAGAAGCACAACTTGCAGCATAAGAAGAGGGGTATGAAACAATAGAAGAAGAGCAACCCACTCCGGAGACAGGAAAAATGTAGTACTTTTAGGTGTACCTAGATTTCACACCCATAGTCTCAAGGGTAACATACAAGGCCAAAAGGTTACGGTCATAGTGGATGGAAGAGCCACTCATAAATTCATAGATGCGGCCATAGTGGAGAGGATAAAGTTATAGGATGAAACTTTCAATGGTTTCACAGTCATCATTCTAGCTAACAATTCTATGGACTACGGCAAATGGATTCCAAAGCTTCAAGTTACTATAAGCAATCATACGATCAGTGAAAATTTCTATGTAGTGAATGTGGTTGATAAAAATGTGGCTTTTGGAGTCCAATGGTTGTATTCTTTAGGGGAGCATAAAGTGAACTATCAAGTCCCTAAAATGAGGCTCAAAAATTCAAAAGGGAAACCCATCCCATTGAGAGGAATGCACACTTACCCAAATCAAGTGGTGTCCTCTCATAGTATGAGGTCTATCTTAAGGCATGGAAACATAGAATGGGTTGTTGAATGTTTGATTACATCTTGTAAACCTCACTTAAAGGTTTCCAAACATCCTAAGGAGATAGAGCAGATATTGAGTAAGTATGAGAGGGTTTATGGAGAACTTCACCTGTAGATTTTTCACTAGTTTTCAGCCACCGGTTTTAAGTAAAAACTAATATCACTGTTTATGACATTCTCAAAAAAATAAAGTGTTGGAAATAAATAAATAAATAAATTCAGACTTAAAACACTATTGTAAACAATCTTTTCAATGACATGAAATAAAAATTAGCACGC
The DNA here is from genome assembly GCA_001517045.1 of Pseudotsuga menziesii. Lineage (NCBI taxonomy): Eukaryota > Viridiplantae > Streptophyta > Pinopsida > Pinales > Pinaceae > Pseudotsuga > Pseudotsuga menziesii. Next base: position 163,892 of record LPNX010207691.1, read on the forward strand.
CATTTAATCACACATAACACTAGGATTTTTGGCCAATGGCCTTGGAAAAACCCACAAGGGGAAAACCAGTCAAAGAGAGAGAGTATTTTTATTTTTCAGTAGAAATTTATCATTTACAGCAATACACAAAAAATATCAAACCAACTTATCTCAACCCAGAAGATAAATTTGTCTTGATTTGTGTGCTGAACAACAAAAATCAAACTCTGATATTTTTTTGTTTTATGCCTCGCTTTTCGTGCCACTGTACGAATGGAATGTACAAACTGTATGGACCTCGAAATCCATGCCCATAAATTTGTCTCAAAAATCGTGCCCAAAATTCTTCCTTGAAAATCATGCCTGGTGCCTCGAAAACTGTATCGTACAATCTGTACAAACCAGCTATAAATGTTGTTGTCTTCTCCTTGATTTTCGTGCCCTTTTGCTGCCGTCCTTTCCCTCGATTTGTGTGCTACAAATTTTTCTTCTTGCTCAGGTAAAATGAAAACTTTATCTCTTCTCTCTCTCAGCTCTCTCTTCAATCTGCAAAAGTGAGGCAAAATGCCTTTTTGAGAAACCCCTAGGGTGATTCTAATCTAATAGTGGAGATTAGATTAGATCAAGGGCTGAAATTAAATGCTCATATTTTATTTCTAAAATATTAATTTCATTCACCCACTTAAATTTATCAAAAAGTGACTTTAATGCTCTAAAGTCAAATTAAATGTTTTACTTAAGTCATTTAATGCAAGGGTCACTTTATGTCCCCTCTCTAAGTGACTAAGGCAAAAGTCACTAGGGGAACACTTCCCTAGGTAAACTAACACTCCCTCTTACCGAGGAAGGTGTTCTGCACCACTCCCAACTTGTCTCTAAAGAAGACAAACTTTCCCTTCCCCAAAGACTTCGTCAATATGTCTACTACCTGCTCATCATTGGAAATATACTGAAGCATGACTTCTCCTCTATGAACATAGTCTTGGATGAAATGATATATGATCTCTATGTGCTTTGACCATTCATGAAAGACTGGATTCTCAGAGAGCTGGATGCAACTCTAATTGTCACAGTAAATCATCATATGCCTAAGCTCCTAACCAAATAAATTCACCAGCAACTTGCGAAGCCACAAGGCCTCGTAGCTCGCCAAAATTGCTACCATGTACTCAACCTCTGCAGTACTCAATACAACGGACTTCTACTTCCGACTGAACCATGACACTGCTGCCGAGCCCAAATTGAAACAACATCCAAAAGTGCTCTTCTGGTCTGCCACACTGCCTGTCCAATCTGAATCTGTATAGCCAACCAATCTGATCCCCTCTGACCTCCTATAGTCCAAACCAAAATCCAGTGTCCCTGAAAGATAGCGCAACACATGTTTTACAACAACCCAATGCACACTCCTAGGCTCAACCATGAACTATCTAAGAGTTTTCACTGCAAAACACAAATTTGGCCAAGTGTTGACCAAATACATCAATGACCCAATAAGCTGATGGTATAAATTAGGATCCACCAAATCTACCTTAGAAGCATGAAGCTTCCAGTTGGTGATCATAGGTGTCGACATAGGCCTACAATCCTCCACCCTGAATCTCCTCAAAATATCAACTGCATACTTTCTCGACCCTAGGAAAATATGTCCAAGCTCCTGCCAAACCTCCAATCCCAAAAAATAATGCATCAGCCCAATATCAGTCATCTCGTACTCTACTGCAAGATCCTTCTTGCAAGCTGCAATGGGTCTCTCTCTCCCTGTGATAAACAAGTCATCAACATATATCAAAAGAACAAGCAGATCATCTCCAACCATGATGAAGTAGAGATTTGGATCTGCTTCACTCTTTTGAAACCCCATACTCAACAAGTAAGAATCAATCCTAGAGTACCAAGCTCTTGTAGATTGCTTCAACCCATAAAGGGCCTTCTTTGGCCTGCATACATGTGTCTCTCTATCATGTATCTCAAAGCCCCGAGGCTGCTCAATGTAAATCTCATCCTATATGATGCCATTGAGAAATGCGATCTTCACATCCATCTGATGGATCTTCCAAACCATTTCTGCCGCAATGGAAATCAATGCCTTGATAGATGTATACTGATCAACCGACGCAAAATTCTGATCACAATCAATGCCCTCAACCTATAAAAAAACCCGTGCTAAAAACCTAGCTTTATACTTCTTCACACTCCCATCTGTCGCATCCTTCAGGTTGTAAAGCCACGAGAAGTCACCACTGACTTCCCCTCCGATCTTGGAACAATCTCCCATACATCATTCTTCATGATGGAATGGTACTCATCCATCATGGCATCTCTCCATACTAAATGCTGGGAGGCCTCCTCAAAAGTAGAAGGCTCAGAATCTCATGTACAAGCCACCAACACCATGCCCAATCTGTTATGAATCTTGATGGCTCTCGCCTTGTCACTGGGTGTCCCAGCCTTTAAGACATCCTTCAAGGTCTCCCAAAGCCACTTAGGCTTCTTCTTCCCTGAACGTTCTTCCCAGACTGGCCTGTCCTCATCTGAAGAGCTACCCGAGCTAGAAGCCCCAGTCAACTATGAACCTGAAGCCGGTGTGCCAACGCCAGGTGTACCCTATAATCCTGATCCCCATCCCCTGTAAGGTGTACCTATAATAGTAAACCCATCACCTGTCCCCGAAGACCCTACTCGCCTAACCACTGAACCTGGTGAACCTGTGCCAACACTCTGTGGTCCTATAACCCCAAAAACCTGTGATCCTGACTACTGCATAGATGGAACCTGTGCCACAACCTGAGGTGCAGGGACTTGCTGCTCTCCCTGCTCTGACTCTCTCAACCTCCCGAAGGCTCTCTCCTCCTCAAACTTCACATCCCTTCTTGCCACCACTTTCCTCTGAGAGGGAAGGTAAATACGGAAGGCCTTCACACTCTCATCATAACCCACAAAGATGCCCTTCTTTGCAATGGGCTCTAACTTTGTCCTCTTCTCTGAAGGGACATGACAGTAAGTCAGAATACCAAATATACGAAAAATGGCCTACTTCAAGCTTCTTTCCTAAAAAGCACTCCTCAGGTGTCATGTTCCCCACTGGCCAATAGGGACTCTTGTTCTAAAGGCATACAACGGTGCTGCAAGCCTCAACCCAGAGAAAGAAAGAAAGTGACTGGTCATGTAACATAGCTCGGGCTGCTACAACAATGGACCTATTCTTCCTCTCTGCTACTCCATTCTGCTCTGGATTATACAAAACTGTCAATTATCTCCAGATCCACTCATTTCTGCAAAATCCACCAAAATCCTTAGAGGTATACTCATCCCCGTTATATGATCTCAAGACTCAGATCTTCCTCCCTGTTTGGTTCTCCACAAGAGCTTTGAACTCTTGGAACCTTTGCAAGACTTCCTTGGACTTCTTGCTCTTCAGAAAGTAGATCTAGGTATTCAAGGAATGGTCATCAATGAATGTCACATAATTATCGTATCCTCTCAAGGAGACAGAAGACATAGGTCCGCATAAGTCTGAATGTATCAAGTCAAGAGTACCAGCTAACCTGCTATCACTGCTCGAAAAAGCAGTCTTGGTGTACTTTCCCAAAGCACACTCCCTGTACACATCACTCTGTCCTATGCTAAACTCCGGTAAACCTGTCACCATGTGCCTCAACAACCCCAAGGTTGGATGATGCAAGTGAGCCATCCTCTTATGCCAAAGCTCACACAACTCACTACTGCTGCTATGTGCTAAAGCATGTTGTGGCTGAAACAAGAGCCTATACAGTTTCCCACATATCGCTCCAATGGTAACTAAAGCAGATGGTCCTTCAGTCTTGGGAAACATATGCATGTGTCCATCAATGAAAGACACCCCAAGACCCTAATCCTCAATCGTGGAAACTAACACTAGGTTCTTCTTCAACCCAGGTACATACAATACATCCTGCAATACCATGGCATTCATGGACTCCCTCTGAAATGTAATGGTCCCACGTCCAACTGCACTGACTACTGAGTCATCTCCCAACACAACCTCCACATCTGTATCTGCCTGTTAAAGCTCAAAGAACATCTCATGAGCACCTGTCATGTGGCTCGAGGCTCTGTTATCTATGTACCAAGTGCTTGAAGTAGATGCACTGTAAGAATGGCCTGTCACATAGGAAAACTCCCTCTGTCTGTCAACATCCACACTTGTGAGAATGGATGCTCTCTCTCTCTCAATATGCCCATTGCATAGTGAAAACTCACTCTGAAATCTAGCTGCAAGATCATCGATCTCAACTGAAGCGGTTGTCTGCTGCTTCTTATTCTTCTTATACGGACACGTAGCAACATAGTGTCCCATCTTGTGACATGCAAAGCACTTCACAGTGCTCATATCCTTCTTCTTCCCATCATGTTATTGCTTGGCCCCACCCTTCTTGGGACCCTTCTTGGTCTTCTTCTTCCCTTTCGCTGTCAATGCCACATGCTCCTAATCTCCCCTGCTAGTAGAACCACTGCATTGTAAGAAACCCCCGCAAGTCTCCTCCTGAACAAAGTCATCATAGACCCTATCCCAATATGGTAAGTTCTCTCTAGCCACCAGCCCCTGAACAAACATAGTCCAAAGTGCAGTCACCCCATTCAGGGTTGTCCGCACTAACTCAGTACTAGTAACCACCACCCCCATAGCTGCAAGCTCATCTCTCACATGAGAGATCCTATTAAGATAGGCCATACACACCTCTCCTTTGACCATCTTGATGTTTTTCAGCTTCTCCCTAAGCACCCTCTTCCTATTTTCATTAGTACTCTCAAACAACCCAGTATAAGCAGACCACATCTCATATGCATGATCCTTCATTGAAATGTGAGGAATAACATGATATTTAACAGCATCTAAGATTATCCTCATGGCTTTAATATCTTTCTTATTAAAGGCTGCAAGTAACGCTGCATCAGTAGAAGGAGGAATAGCAATGGGATTTGTTGTAGTGTTTCTAACTACTTCTTCCCATATCTCATTCTCCTTCAGCCCAAGTAAAATCTAGGCTTTCCATGAGGCAAAGTTTGCTACCCCATCCAACCTATCCTCAGTTCTCAACCCCACGAAAGTCATTTTCTCAAAGAACAAGTTTCAGCAAAATGTACTACTGTCACAAAGGTTTTTTCTGAATTCTAGAAATGACTATTTCACTGCTAAAATTTAATTTTCTGCCATAACCTACTCTGATACCATGTAGATTTTTCACTAGTTTTCAGCCACCGGTTTTAAGTAAAAATTTATATCATTGTTTACGACATTCTCAGAAAAATAAAGTGTTGGAAATAAACAAAAAATTTCAGACTTAAAACACTGCTGTAAACAATCTTTTCAGTGACAGGAAATAAAAATCAGCATGCCATTTAATCACACAGAACACTAGGATTTTTGGCCAATGGCCCTAGAAAAACCCACAAGGGGAAAACCAGTCAAAGAGAGAGTATTTTTATTTTTTAGGAGAAGGTTATCATTTATAGCAATACACTAAAAATATCAAACCAACTTATCTCAACCCGAAAGATAAATTTTTGTCTCGATTTGCGTGCTGAACAACAAAAATGAAACTCTGATTTTTTTTTTCTGGTTTCTGCCTCGATTTCCATGCCACTATACGGATGACCTATACGGACCTCAAAATCTGTGCCCCAAAAATTTTCCTCAAAAATCATGCCCAAAAATCTGCCTCGAAAAATCGTGCCTGCTGCCTTGAAAACCATACTGTACGGACCAGCAATAAATGTTGATGTCTTCTCCTCGATTTTTGTGCCCTCTTTGTTGCTGTCCTTTCTATCGATTTGTGTGCTGCAAGTTTTTCCACTTGCTTAGGAAAAATGGAAACTTTCTCTCTTCTCTCTCTCAGCTCTCTCTTCTCACTTCAATCTGCAAAAGTGAGGCAAAATTCCTTCCCCGTGCCTTTTTGAGAAAACCCTAGGGTGAGTCTAATCTAACAGTGGAGATTAGACTAGATCAAGGGCTGAAATTAAATTCTCATATTTTATTTCTAAAAGATTAATTTCACTCACCCACTTAAATTGATCAAAAAGTGACTTTAATGCTCTAAATTCAAATTAAATTATTTTACTTAAGTCATCTAATGCAAGGGTCACTTTATGCCCCCTCTCTAAGTGACTAAGACAAAAGTCACTAGGCAAACACTTCCCTAGGTACAAAACTAACATCCCCTAAGAAGACCACCGGACAGAGGGGTGGAACATATCATTGAGCTAGAGATAGGAACCCAACCTATCAAAATGCAGCCCTATAGGCACCCCAAAAGGATTCGAGATGAGATTGAGGAGGCCGGTAAAGAACTTTAGGAGTTGGATCTCATAAGGCCTAGTTCAATCCCATATGCTTCTTCAGTTTTTATGGTTAAAACAAATGATGGAACTTTGAGGATATGCATTGTTTTTAGAGTTGTGAATAAGAAGATAATGAAGAATATATATCACATCCCAAGGATTGATGAGCTCATGGATGAGCTCCATGGAGACACGTTCTTCTCAAAGATTGACCTTAGATTTGGTTATCATCGAATTCGAATGAAGGAAGAAGACATACCAATACTACTTTCAGATGCCACTATGGTCACTTTGAGTTTGTTTCCATGCCCTTTGGCTTGACAAATGCTCCTACCACATTCCAAGCATGCATGAACAATATCTTCCACAAGCAACTTTGTAATTTTCTTCTAGTTTTCTTTGATGACATTCTTATTTATAGTAAAACATGGAAGGAACATTTGCATCATCTAGAAGTGGTATTAAAAAATCTGCATGATCAATCTTTGTTTGCTAAGTAATCAAAATGTGAGTTTGGTTTGACATAAATTTTGTATCTTGGACACATCATTGGTGAAGATGGTGTGAAGGTGGATATGATTAAAAAGCCATTATAGAATGGCCTTGTCCCACAAATCTCACTAAATTGAGAGGATCCATTGGAATTTGTACCTACTATAGAAAGTTTGTGAAGGGGTTCTCCCAACTCACTTCACCTCTCACTAATTTGACAAAGAAATATGCTTTCAAATGGCATGAAGAGGCTGAAAAATATTTTTGAATAATGAAAGAGGTAATAAGAAATTCTCCTATTATAGCCATGCCTGATTTTTCTAATCCATTTGTCTTGGAATGTGATGCATCAAGAGAAGGCATTGGAGCAGTCCTAAAGCAAGGACAACACCCAATAGATTTCAAGAGTAGGAAGCTGCAACCACATGAGAAGCTTTACTCTATTTATGATAAAGAAATGTTATCCATCATGAATGCTTTGATCATGTTTAGGAAATACTTGGTGGGAAACAAGTTTGTGGTCAAAACTGACCATAACATCTTAAGGTACTTCCTCACTCAAAAGGATCTAAATGAAAGGAAACAAAAGTGGGTGATTAATATTCACGCATTTGATCTTGATATTGAATATGTGAAGGGAAATAATAATGTGGTAGCAGATGTCTTATCTAGAAGAGCTTCTATTTCTTTGATGGTTGTTGCATAAAATTGGAAAGCTATATTACAAGTAGAATATGCCAAGGATAAGTTTTCTTGCAAGATTTTTAATGGGACTAACCATGATGATAGGTATAAGGTGTTTAAAGGAATTATCTACTACAAAGATAGAATCTATTTGGTTCCTGGTTCGAATTTGAAGGGGAAAGTTTTAAACAGAGCTCACAACTCTCCTCTAGCAGGTCACCCTGGTTTCTTAAAAACATATAGAATGTTAAGGGAAAGATTCTGATGGAAAGGGCTGAAGGCTGATATTCTGAAATATTTTAATGAATTCCCCACATGTTAGCAAAACAAAGTGGAGCACACTCATCTAGTTGGCCTCTTACACCTTTTTCCTATTCCATAACAAAAATGGGAGTGCATTTCCATGGATTTCATCACTGGTTTGCCCAAGGTACTTTGTAAGGATTGCATAATTGTATTGGTGGATAGACTCACTAAATTTTCTCATTTCTTTCGTGTGACCACAACTTTTGCTACTGCACAAGTGGTTGAGTTATTCTTTAAAGAAGTTTTCAGATTGCATGGGCTTCCTAAGAGCATTGTTAGTGACAAATATAACAGATTTTTTAGTGCATTTTGGCAAGAACTCTTCAAAATGGTGGGGACAAATTTGACACCTAGCACAATATATCATCCAAAAACTTATGGACAAACATAGAGGGTGAATCAATGGTTGAAAGGCTACTTGAGGAACCATGTTAGTGGACAACAAAAAGCATGGATTAAATGGTTACATTTGGGTGAGTTTTGCTACAATACTACTTTTCATATGTCCATTGGGATGTCTCCTTTCAAATCAATTTATGGTTATGATACATCCACTTTTACTAACCAAATTTTTGGTGATAGTAGAGCTCCAAAGGCTAAGGATTGGATTGAATAAAGTCAATAAATTTTGAAGGTTTTGAAAGATAACTTGCAAGTTGCCCAAAATTAGCAAAAAAATATGCAGACCAACATAGAGTGGAGAGACACTTCCAAGTGAATGAATTGGTATATTTGAGGCCGTATCCCTACAAACAAACCACCATAAAGGGTAAAGGTTCAGAAAATCTCAAACCAAGGTTTTATGGTCCCTACAAAGTGATTCAAAAAATTGGAGAAATGGCCTATGAATTGGAGCTTCCAACAGGAAGTAAAATTCATAATGTATTTCATGTTTCATGTCTAATGAAGGTTATCGGTTAGCATATCTCAGTTTCAGATACATTACCTCCCTTGGATGATTAAGGACAACTTATTCTCATTCCAAACAAAATATTGAAAACGAGAGAAAGAAGGTTAAGGAGAAGAACAATAAAAGAATGCTTGGTACAATGGAAGGATTTTCCTAGTCAGGAAGCCACTTGGGAAGATGAATAAATTTTGCAATATCCAAACTTGGCATTGCTTGAGGATAATCAATATTGGGTTGGGAGGATTGTCATGTCCCCATCCCAATGAGACTACTAGTTCCCTGGGTTGGGGTGGAGTCATCAAATCTTGTAATAAGGGAGCTATGGGACCCAAGAAAACCTTAGTTTACCATATACACATTAAATTGGGTCATATGAATAATAAATATGGAGAAAATAAAGTGTCATTGCTTCACAAAGACAATTGGAGGTTCATGGAGACCTTGGATGGCTAGATTCTTCCTTACACTTGTCATGACCTAACCTCAAATTTTAAATTACGAGGAATGGAACATTCTTGGAAGGTGAAGAGGTGTTAAGTAAAATTTCATGATCCCAAGGATTCGAATGGGTGAATAGGAATAAATCCCCATGGAAGAGGAAGAGACTGGGAAGAAACTATGTGTCACTTGTAGAGATATTCTCTGCGTTTTATGACAACCATGATGGAAGATTCTATGACAAAATCAGAACTGATTACAAACCTATGATAATATGAGATGTCAGGTCTAAAAATATCCACCAAGAGGGCACATTTGGAGGTTGGTGGAAACAATTCAAATTTGGAGGAAGATTGAGGGATGAGGAGAAGGACAAGTGTCATAAGGGTTACTAAACATCAAGGATGAGTGGAGGAAGCCTATGGGAGGGAATTCGACCTTACATAACCTTATGAGAGTTACAAAAATATTTCATGAGAAAGGAGAATGGATTTTGATCATTTGATAATTTTTCTTTGGCATTTTGGAAAGCACTAGCTTGTCCATTGCACGGTGAGTGCTCACTCTCCGTGCTAGTGAGCCAATTTCGAGGGAGTTAAACTCTCATCCAAATTGGTTGTTGGAGAGGCCAACCTGACCTATCATTTAGATATTAATGGATTGTTTTTATTGCATTTATTAGTTTTATACAGTTCGATATCTATCTCTTTCTCCATTCTCTCATTCCCTACCTCTCAATTCCCATGTTTCCACATGAAGGCGCACTAGTGTGAATGATGCTTGCGCTTTGTTGAATTCAGTTGATGATGAAGCATGGGTGAATTATGTGTGTATCTATAATATTTTCCTCACACTCTCTGTAATTCTAATTTATCATAAATACATATGCAAAAATGCCTGCATTTCCAAGCTATGGTTTGACTAGTTTCCATGTATTGGTTTCCATTTCAAAGGAGTTGTGTATCTGATTTGTGTTGAGGGTTTTTTCTGATATTAAATGTTGTTGGGTGGGATATTTATGTGCTTTTCATGGTCTATAATCGTCATGTTTTTTTTCTGAAGAATTTCATATTTATTTTATGAGTCGAAGTTAAGATATCATTGCCATTTCCCTTAAGCAATAGCATTGAAAATATGCATTCGAATGTGAAGCTTTATAAATCTATTTGCAGAACTTATTTCCACGTGTAATGAAAGTCAATGAATTATAATATTGGTCCCTGTATTCTATTTTTCAATTTGGGAGGTTCTCACATAATTTGGGAATCCAATTATGCTCACGCCCTAGGGGGAATTTAACCACAATTTACTAGTAATTTTCCCATTTTTTCCAATGAACCAAAATCTAGTTGCAGATGTCTATAAGCTATTCTAAAGGGAACAGATATTCCATTCAGTGGTACTAATACTCAACATATAATTATCTACCAAATTAGAGACCCTCGTGCCATTCGAAGCCCCTAGATTCAAGACCAATCAATACAATTTTGCCCCAAATTGTGCCTTTGTTTGGAATTTTCATATTGGGTCATTACAGTTGTAGAAGGTTCTTCACTCTAGTTGAATCATATTTTGAATTGAGGGTGGCATCCATAGTGGGTTCCTATATTTGGGAGGTGAATCAATGCCACAAAACCAATTTGTTGGACAAATTTTAGTAAAAAATAAGTACTCGTGTCTATTTTGTATTGCTATGTTTAATTCCCTAAATTTTGTTTTGAATATGAATTATGTGCATAAATTGTTATGAGTTCTCATAAACATACACACTGGAGAGTTGGAGTGGGAAGATATGATTTTGTTGGTTAAATAAATTGATTTAAGAGGTGATTGTTATAGAATTCATTTGATGTCATGTTGTGTAAACCTCAAGTATAGAGATAAATTAATGAAGGTGGATGCGATTAATTGGAATTTTTACTATTGCAATTAAATTATGCATATAGTGTGCATTTGAAATCACATGTAGTTGCATTAGAATTCCATTGTGCATTGTTGTAAGCCCCAATATGTTCACAATGGGATTTCAAAAAGGGTAATAAATGGAACGTTGAGTTCAATATCTTGCTGGCCAAGGAAAAAAAGATTGGTACATGATAGTGGAGCTCCATGCACTATGAGTGATGAATTTGAAACAATTTAGATTCCAACCACTTGTGTTGTCTTTCTTATCCAAGGAGTTGGCAAGGAAACATGCCCCCCATAATTCACATTCAACCTTAAGTTTGTGAGAGAAGAGAGCATGGACAAAAGTTAGTTGTGTTCTTGACACAATGAACCGCTTCACCCTTGATCACTAATGAGGTGCCACATGCACCTTTAACCATCTCTAAGGGCCATATGTCCAAGACTAGTAGGAGGGTGATGACCATAACTTGCTAGTGTTTGGGACAAGGAATCAAAATGTAAACAATCAAAGTTCAAACTTTGATGGATGTAAAGCCCTTGTGTTTATGTGAGAGAGAAGGTGTTTTACTTCCTAGACTCTGTTTCAGCTTGGTGTATGCTTGAGAAGAAATTAGTGTAAGGGAGAAACTCTGAAGCTTTTAAAAACATTTAAATGCATTTTACAAATATGATATTATATTATTAGATGTATTAGGCGACGTAGTTTGTGGAGGTTTTTCCAATCCATTGAACTATGTTGGTAATTGTGTAATAATTACGGATAATGGATTCAATGCATTAAGCATGAGGGAGACTACTAAAGCTTGATAATGGTTAGGTCGAGGCGTCACAATGTAAACAATCTAAGTTCAGCCTTTGATCGATGTAAGGCCCTTATGTTTGTGTGAGAAAGAAGGTGCTCGACATGTGCTTGACTTCTTGGACTTGGTTTCGACTTTGTGTATGTTTGAGAAGAAATTGGTGTAAGTGGGTGTTACTATAACTTTGTATCATTTTAGATTGGAGGATCCACTACCTACATTTTGTTGGCCCAAAACACATAATATTAATCTTGAGTTCAATGATATCACTACTTATACTTAAAAAGTGGTGCTACGGCTCCACTCAACGATACCATTAATATATTATTTTATATTTGATACAAAATCATTATAATATACTTTTAATTTTTGCCAAACATTGCATTTTTATATCTACCTTTGGCATAATATATTGTAATTGGTTTACAATCTTGACTTCATATTAATTGATAAAATTAAAAACATTTTTTTAATGTTAAGAAAATAATAATTTTAAAATATCCTAAATATATATTTATCTATGTTATAATTGGTTAAAAATATGTTGGAGCCTTGGAATCCTTGGTTTGAACTTCTTTCAAGATTCCATTGCAAACGGAAACAACAATTCTGCTAATTCAAAGGATCGTGGAAGAGCTTCTTCTGCTTCTGCGAGTTTACCATTGTGAATGATTGGTTGTAGATTTGTTCTATTAGTTGTTGTTTTTGCAGGATTGTGGAGAGATTAAGCATTGTTGCGAGCTAGGTTCTATTTTGGATATGATTTTCCCTCCTTCCGAGCAGATCTCCAGCACTGGGTTGTTGTAGTTTTGTAGGTTGTGGTGAGTTGCAAAGTGGCTACTTGCCAGAGGTTGTGATCTCCGTAAATCCTTTAGAGACTTCCACAACATGTAGGTTTCTTGATTATTTTCCTCTATCGGCGTGGGTGCTCTGTCCCTATGGCCTCCGAAGGGGGTCCTCCCCCTCCTCTTCCTCGTGAGGTCGATGCTTTCAAAAGACTAATTGCCTCCTGCAGTAAGAGAAAGGGTATCCCAATGGTTCAGAATTTTGTAAAGAAAGCAAACATTATGTTAGCTGAAAATACACACCTCTTGCGGACAAGAGCTAGCTTGTTCCCTAGTCTGAATGGTTTAGATCTAGAACAAAACACAAACACATAATGCTAGACTCTCCCTAGATCTGGTTAATCACCTGAATGAGATGCCATGATGCTTCTCTCAAAGGTTTTCCTCGCAGAAGAACCTGTAAAAGATGGAAAACAACAAGCAAAACATGATAGCATACAATATAATCAACTAGATCTATGCTTGTGACCAAGGAATCAAGCAATACATACATATGAAATAGTAAATATGGGAAAGAAGAAACATTCTTTNACATATTTTGGGTATGAAACACAATTCTTCCTCCTTTTGCCCATGGGGGGTGAGCCAATATTTAAAGGCATGAGAGGATAGGTATGGTTGAGGATATCATGGGTGAGATGAAAATTAGATCCTAAAAGGGAGGATCTCAAGCTCCAGCTAGTCCTAAACCACAGGGATGAGGCTCCATGGAGGTCAGCTTCGAGAATCCTCTCGAAGCTTCTCTTTTTTTCCTTCAAAACTTGAGCACCACTCCTTCGATGAAGAAAACAGGCGGTGATAAGGGGGAACTGCTTCTTGCAGTGAGGGCAGGAATGGTGGAACCTCTCTTTGCTCATGTATCAGGAGTGATGTTGGCTCTTTGCTTCTTGGGTAACACTTTTGGTCAATGGGGAAAGAGCGTTACCAGCTCAAAACAGGGGAAAATTGCAAGGGGTTAATTTATTCCTTCATTTCTCTAGGGAAAACTTTGAGGGATTGGAGCAAACAAAGGGATACCAATCTCATAACATGAGGGTGATGAGATTTCGATATAACACATTCCTTCTGTGGAACTTCCTATTGAACGTCCTTGTCGAACTGCTTTGAACCTGGTTGAGCGTGGGCTCATTGGACAATTTATGGGTCTTTGGCCTTCTCCTAGGGCAATCAATGGTTGGGTTCAGTGAAACAGGAGGCCTCTGGTATCTGAAGGAATCCTCCATCATCTGGTTGGCAGAGGTTATTATGTTTTGGTGTTTGATTCAGCTGATGACCGAGACCTTATTTTTTGAAATGGTAAATAAGTGGACTCCAGACTTCGATCCTACCTAGGACGTTCCTTTAGTCATTCCTGTTTGGGTAAGGCTTCCCCACTTACCTCTTCATTGTTGGAACTCAGAATCCCTGGAAACTATCGGGAATAAGATCGAAAAGTGTATCGATAGGACTGAAAGGAAAGAAAAATATTCATGTGCAAGAATTTATGTGGAAGTAGATTTATAGATAGGGCTTCCAGAGGCAATCAAGAAAAATGTTGCTGAGTGGTCACACATTCAGGAGCTAGATTACAAACAAATCCCTTTCAAGTGTTGTAATTTCCATGGATACAGTCACTTTGCTTGAAATTGCAAGAAAAAATTAGAAGAAGAATTTGATAAAGAAAAGGATGACCAATGCACACAAGTTCAGAAAGAAGGCATCTCCAAACAAGATAATAGAATGAAAGGTAAAGGAGGAAATACATGAAATGGAGTCATTCTTGTTGAAAAAATATTTATTAAACCTCATGTTGTGGAAAAAGCTACTGCTTCTTCAAATCCTTTTGTTGTGTTAAGTCCTTCTGAAGATCAAAATCCGATTCTTGAAGAGGGAGTAGTGCAGCAATTTGATGTGCATAAAGGTGAAGGTGAAGAAAACTTCATGTTACAGGAACAATCTGGACCAGTACTATTAGAAACTCCTTGTGCATATGCAATATTGTAGGAAATTCATAAATCTCCCATAGGTGGCACACCTTCTCCCTCTTATGCAAAAATTCTTAAGAAAAAATTGGTAGACTCTTTTGGTTCATCGAAAGAAGACTCAATAGAGCAATTCACAAAAAAGGCAGGTAGGAAGTATCGAAAGGAGGCCAGAGAAGAAGAAGCTGAGAGATTAAAGATGCAGGGTATCCAGACTACAATAGAAATGTCATTAGGCAGAAGCAAGCGGAATAGACCCCCAAAGGCAGGGATAATTCCCTTTTCCTTGGGTAAATAATATTGATCGTCTCTTGGAATTGTAGGGAACTGGGGAAATCCAAGAAAGCAGAAGTAGTTAAATATATAATAAGAATGGAACCCTTAGATATTCTCTTGCTCTAAGAAACAAAAATAGAAGAGGAATCTCTATTATCCTTAAGCAGAACAAAGTGGAAAAAAATGCAGGCTTGGAAATCAGTGCAAAGGGCACTTCAAGGGGCCTTGCTACCTAATGGTCTGCTCACAAGTTTCTCCTAAATGCTTCGTTTGCTACACAACATTCGATCTACACATAATTACAACATAAAACAAGTAAGATATCCATTGCTCTATTTAACCTTTATGTTCCAGTAAATTTGATAGAGAAAAAAATATGTTGGAATTCGTTGTTTGATTTTATTGAAATCCACTCTCCCATAAACATTATTATGGCTAGGGATCTCAATATTATTATAGAACCTAATAAGAAAAGTGGAGGATTCTAGGGTAGAGATCCTCTTCAGGTGGTTGTGGAGTCTTTTATCCATGCCCATGATCTTTTTGATTTCGAACCCAAGAAAGGGCGGTTCACTTGGACCAATAATAGAGTTAGGGCAGACAAAATTTATGCTTGTCTAGATAGATTTCTAGTTCAAAGCTATTTATTGCATGGGAAAATAATATTTTCCAAAATTCTTCCCAAGTGAACTTCCAATCACCATCTTATTTCCCTACTGCTGGAAGATGAGGAAAATCTTGGTTCTATCCTGTTTCATTTTAGTCCTCTTTGGATTGAGAGGGATGGTTTTTGGGATACAATGTCTCAAGATTGGTCCCAATTCGTTGATGGATCCCCTAGTTATGTGTGGGAACAAAAACTAAAACGCACTAAATATGCCTTGAAAAGTTGGATTAAAACACCTCTCATAACTCCAATGAGCAGCAGGTAAAAGGCAGTGCACGTTTTAGCTGAAATTCAGCTATGTATGGAGGAATCAAACATTTCTAAATCTCATTTGGAGAAAGAGCAGTCTTCTCAAATTAATACTTTCCTTTCCTTTTTCCAGGAAGAAGAGCATTTGCGCCTTAAGTCTCGCAGCCTCTGGATGCAACCTGGAGATAAAAATATTGCATTCTTCTATATGCAATCCAGAGCCAGACTATCTTGTAATCACATCTTGAAAATACATTCAAGAGAAGGTGAAGTTATTAAAGTTCAATTGCATTTGCAGCAGGTTGCACAATCGCACTTTCAACAATTGTTCCATGAGGATGACATCACAGATGATGCAGTGAATGCTAATTTTTTATCCAACATACCCTCTTTAGTTAGTGTCGAGGTTAATGTTGGATTAGTGAAACCTTTCTCTGAAAAATAAATAGTGGATGTTATATGGGAAATGGAGAAGGATAAAGCCCCCGGGCCGGATGGATTCTCTATCCATTTCTACAAAGTTTGTTGGAATGCTATAAAATCATATCCTTTTCGTATGATTTCAGCCTTTCTAAAAAAAATCTAAAGTGGGAGGGTGCACCAACTCTACTTTCCTTGCTTTAATCCCAAAGGAAGTTAACCCAACATCTTTTGACAGGTTTCGGCCTAGCTCACTCTATAACGCCTCATAAAAAATTCTAGCCAAACTCTTAGCCAATAGACTTAATCCTTTGTTAGGAAATTTAATTTCTCCTCTCTAAGTGGGTTTGTTAAAGGCAGACATCTGGTTGATAATGTGATACAAGTGCAAGAAGCCCTCCACTCCATCTTTCAGAGGAAGGATAAAGGCATGATCATCAAGCTTGACATGAAAAATGCCTTTGATAGAGTCAAGTTTTCCTTTCTCTATCAAATTTTTCTCTCTTTTGAATTTAGTGTTGATTTTGTCAGTTTGATAAAATCTTGCGCATACAGGCCCTGGATAGCGGCCCTTGTTAATGGTAGACCAACATATGTCTTCAAAGCTTCAAGAAGACACTATCAAGGGTGCCCTTTGTCACCTTTCATTTATATCTTGATGGTTGAATCTTTAAGTAAAAAGATTACACATAATTGGTTGCAAGTACCCTCCCTGGCATTACGGCAGTAAGAGGGTGGTTCCTATAGATCATTCCCTCTTTGTTGATGATTCCCTTCTTCTGGGAGGGGCATCCTTAAACATTGCTTGAGCCTTCAATGAAGTATTACAAAATTTATGTTTAGCTTCAAGAGCTCTGATTAATAAAAGCAAGCTTTTTGTATATGGCTGGAATGTAGACCATTTGCCAATTCTTCGAATAGCTCATTCCTTGGGTTTCTCTGGATTCGACAAGTGGGATAAAATCAAATATTTGGGCCTTCCATTAACCTTGGGACCAAGCCCTCCTTCGCTTTGGTTGGAAGTGATAAGTAAATTAAAAGAAAAATAGTATCTTGGGGCGGCCAGTGACTAACAAAGGCTAGTAAGTTTATTATGAAAGGCGGTCCTTTCAGCTCTCCCCATCTTCCAGTCCTCTCTCCTCCTTGCTCCCAAGTCAATGATGGCTCAGGTCTCCAAGCTTTTTCGAGACTTTCTTTGGAAGGGTGGAAAAGGTAACCAAAATAAGATGCATCTGGCTAGTTGGGATATTCTCAAAAGACCAATTACGGAAGGTGGATTGCAAATTCGTGGTCCTGGACTGGAAAATTTGGCATTGGGAGGTAAAGCTGTATGCAGATAAAAACCATCTGGTTAGTAAGATCTTTTGGAGGAAATACCTAAAGGGCAGTTCTTTAGGAAATTAAAAAACTTCAAATACCCCTACAAGCACAACAATATAGAATTTATGCAAAAAAGGAATCGATAATTTAATCAACAACTCTATAGAATCTCTGGCAATGGGAAGAGGATCCTTTTGTGGGATGATAATATCTTATAAAATTCTCTTCTTTCCTCTGTAATCTCTTTAGAAGAGATCAAGGATTGGTCAATCAATAAAGTCCTTCTTCGGTTGAATGATATTTATTCTTGGGACAACGCTGGGAATTGGGCAGATTGGTCCTTTCTTAAGATTCCAGATCATCTTATCTCCCCCAAAAAATTGTTTCTCTCTTCTCTTTCAGGTCTTGCACTAGTTCATTTCTCTTATAAAGATAAATGGGGTTGGGGCCGAATTGGAACTTATTCAGCTGCTCAAGGATTCTCCGAATTACAAACTCCTCATGCCTTTTTTCTATCCCCTGCGCATTGGAAATCAGTTTGGTCTTCATGCAACCTTTCCAAGGTGAAATTTTTCACATGGATGCTCATGCATATAAAGGTAGTGACAGGTGAAAATTTGATCAAGCGCGGATTCCTTGGATCGTTTAGGTGTTGCTTTTATAACTCTACCTATGAAACAACATACCACATTTTCGTTGAATGTGTCTTCACTCAAACGGTGTGGGAGTTGGTCCTTTCTGGTTTGAATGTATCTGTCCCTATCCAAATTACAGTCGTCCCTCTCTACATCTCTTGGAAAGAACGGAGTTCAGAAACAAGAGTAAAAAACGTTGGTTGGATCAAAATTTGGCATATGTTTCCAAAATATATTTGGTAGAATTTGTGGCTAACGAGAAACAATTGGATTTTTAATAACTTTCCTACCACTCCCTTGATCGTGGAAAATAAAATTGAATTGCTCATATGTGAATCAACTCGTTATTTGGCGTCCCCTTCATCTCTGACTGCAAAGCTTTTAGCATGGATGGTATCATGTCCATTGGGTTTGAGAAGGTCAGTCTGCATTAAACTAGCCTGTTCTCCCTCTTGGCGTGTGCGTTGTAATGATGCAGCATTTAATGTTAGGTGGAAGAGCTCCTCTTCAACTACTATATTCTTTGACGATGCATCCAAGGGGAATCTTGGGATCGTAGGAGCCAGGGGTTTGATAATATCTCCAAACAGATTGATCAAATCATGTTTTAGTTGGGGACTTGGAATCATGTCAAATATTCAGGCAGAAAATTATAGTCTCCTTAAGGCGTGCCAGATAGCAAAGGAGAATGGATATAAGTCAATTCAATTTTTTGGAGATTTGGAGCTGTTGGTCAAAGTATTAAATCCATAAGATCATTTTAATAATGCCGCTTTGAATAAATCTCTGCAGAGAATCTAAAATCTATTGAAAGAGTTTGAAAGGGTTGCATCTTTCCATATTCTACGTGTGCTTAATAAAAATGCAAATGCTCTAGCAAATAAATCTTGTCTGCTGTCACAAGGAAACCTCAGCATCAATGGAGAACCCAACAAATTTCATCCAATTCCTTAACTGAGTTTCAATAAGGTGTGATATGTCTATCTCGGAGATACATTCTCATATTGTAAGAATTTGTACAATCTGTGATCTTCTCGAATTTTTTCTACTTCTCTTTGTGTAATTGGTTGATTGGCATTTGCTAAATCAGACCTGATTTCCTTTATAAAAAATAAAAATTACTCGTTTGAGTTATAAAAAAATGTGACATGACTATAATGTGACTATTTTTATGTTATTCCTGTCACGACTCTCTCTCTCTATATATATATATATTGTTACATGAATTTGTACATGAACATAATATATAGTTCTGACTTATGGACAGATCATTCAATATAATTCGTACACACATATGTCCCAAGTTTTGACAATCCAACATTATTGTGCTAATATTGTATGCATCTGTCGCATTCACTATTATTCAACTATTTAGCTCCAAAGACGTTCATCAATCGTTACCATGTGGCTCTACTTTTGAGACTGTCTTGCACTAAGCACTTATAAAATTTATTTGTTTATTAGAAATATTTTTATTATTACGTCTCTGCTTCGCAGAGATATATATGAATGGGTCATTGCTATTAATCAATATGTATCTCTTTTGAATTTTTCCTAGAAAGCTAATGTTCAACATTAACAAAAAAAAATTAAATTATTTTTTAAATTATCAATTTACACACCATTTTATTGGCCAACTAACAAATGACGTTTGCATTATGATTTGAGGCTCCAACATTGGCGGCGGGGGTGACGAAAGTGTTCACATGGATCAAGGTACGAGATATTTATTGCATCTGCCAAATGGCATTGAACCGACCTCCACTGTATTTACTGTGTGCTGAACTCGAGGAAGGGTTCATTCATTCCTCCAACTATACGAAACTAGAAACATCATTTGCTCATTACAATGGCGATTTCTCCAGAGGTGTCCAGTGATGAAGAGGGGTTTAGAGGGGCCTGGTTCTGTGCACAACTTGTAAAAAAGCAGGGGGAAGGGTACTTGGTGGAGTACAAAGACATTATGAATGATGATGATAACACAAAACAACTGAGGGAGATAGTAGACGAGCTTAGTATAAGGCTAGGTCCTCCCGAGCAGAGTAAAAATTTATTTATTCTGTATGAGGAAGTTAATGCTTATGAACATGATGGGTGTGGTCACAAAGGTCCTTAACAATCACGAGTATATAATATACTTCTTGCAGACAAAAGAAGAGATGATATTTAATCATGCCAAACTGCGCCCCCATCTCGAATTCATAGATAACAAATGGGTTGAAGCTTCCAAGGTATGCACATTACTTGTCTTCTTTCACTTCACGAAAGTTGGTAGTCTTTTTTTAATGAGTGACGACATTTTTCCCCCTGGCTTAGTCCTCAAATGGATAAAGTGCTTTTAAGTTTGTTGTTTCCCATTGTTTTCTGATTTTTCTGTAATGTTTATTTCTTATTTCTTTCGTTGTCAAGGATACCCTATTCATGTATCTTTGAATGCATTAGGTCCAAGTATCTCGTTCTAGGCTGGCATACTTTTAGGTTTGTCCGTGGACTTCTAAGCGGATTTTATTGTGTTGGGACCTCTATCAATCATGACGCCGAGGTTCAAATGTTTTCCTTTATAATGACTATTACTGGTAATCTAGCCAGTGTTATAGATAGGATATTGTTCCCGAGTTGTGAATATTAGATAGGGCAACAGTCAAGGGGCGGGTTAAGGCTGATTTTAATGATTGTGACAATGCTTTACCTGTCATCTTAAATTCCCAAGACCTCATAGTTCTTGAGAACACTAAATGAGGAATTTTTGCATTTATTCGAAGTGCAAGTGTTCTAGAATGAATGAACATGCTCCTATTTTTATTGATATTATATTGCATTCCTTGGTTATTCTAGTTAATAACCAACATTAATGACTGTTGATTATATCCTGCTCTGAATTCCTCTTATTTCTCCTTATTTAATTCACTTTTGAATCGATAGAGTCAGGGAACAATGGATGCCTCGTACATTTTAGATTCCCATGTTCTAATGTGGCTTGGGTGATATGCATAAGTATCAAGGCTGACAATTCGTTATCCCACTCTTCCAATTATGTGGAGTTTTCTTGAAACTAGTCACTTTGTGGTGCTAGGCAAGTATATGAATACAATCTGTTGCAAAAAAATATAAATCCGTTGATAAAATTCTAGAAATAAGGCACACCTTAGATAAACTAGCTTCAACTCAATGGAACCCAAGATAATCACTTTCTGTAATGTGTAGAATTCACGGTTGAACAAACATTTCCTATGACATCTCATAAGAAAGAAAAATTGATGAATACCCAAGTTGGACAGTTAGGCCTTTTGATGTAACGTATAACTTATTGTGGATCGTTAGAATACCAAAAAACATTTACATCATTGAAACACGACTCCAAGTTCCAATTTTATTTTGGGAAGATATCAAATGATATTTGATGTGTTATGACCAATTCACATTCTTATAACAATATAAAATTTTTCATGTTGTAGACCATATGACACAAGCTTCATTTTTGAGCTAAAATATGCAAACATGTTGATACTATGAAGTAGTGATACAACATTCACTAAGCATTTAGTTCCAGCTTAGACGACTTCGTCTTTGAACAATAATTGTTGATGAGATATGGGTTCTATCCTAATATTACCAAAATAATTATGATATTTTCTTTTCTCAAAATTTTATAATAAAAAAAGGATTTAGAAGAAATTGAATCCATTTATATATTAAAAATACAAATTCAAAAAATAAAAAATTTGCAATTTAACTAAAAATTATATAATAAAAAATTTATTAAACTACTTTTCATCCAAATATGATTTTTTTTTTCATTCGAAATGTGAAAATCTATATCATGTAGTTTGACTTATTTTATTTTATTTTTTTTCTAGAAAAATAAGAGGTATTTAAGTTATATAATTAATTTTATGTCTTTGAACTTTAAGTAGGCTCTAAATAGCACAAGGTGAAGATATGAATAGGGAAACAATATTTTTTTATTGTAAAATTTATTGTGAAAATCAATAATATATTCATATAATAATCAATTTTAATTTTTTTTCATAAAGTATTTATAAGTTTGTACTATGTATAACAATGTATACTATTTTATAATATCAAGAAAAAAATATTTTCATAAGGTATCTTATTACAAAACCTTATTAAAAATAAATAGATTTTGAAAAAAAAATTCTCATTATGATTATAGTATATTTTATTGACAATAATTAATTTGTTGATTATTGTTATGTTTATTGTTAATGTAAAAAACAAAAAGGAACAATCACACTTATAGTGAGGGATATTTTTTCTAATTTAATAAGGCAGGTGGAAAAAATGACATCTATTCATGCCTCGTTTGCAATATAATAATGGTTCACATTTTTTTTAAATACCTTAGTCAAACAACAAAGGTTTCCGAGAAAAGCTTGAGAAAATTGTGTAGTAAAATAAATGTTTTAATACCTTAATCAAATAACTAAAGGATTCAGAGAAGAGTTGTAGAGAATTGTGTAGTAAATTAATTGTTTTCAATACCTTAATCAAGTAACTAAAGTACGTTAAATTAGTTGGGGTAAAATTATTAAAGACAAAGTTTCGTGTGCAAAATTCCTATCAATCAAATGTAAGAATGTAATAAGGACATTGTCATAAATAAACTCTCATATTTATTTACAAGATATATATCAAAACCCAAAGAGTAGAGACATTGCCACCTAGTGGCTCTTGTTCTCCATGATGATATCATTTCTATAACTCTCCAAATTTAACTTTTTTTTATAACTTATAACTTATATATTTTTATCATATCCATATTATTTTCAATAATATAATAACTATAACATATATCATTTAGAGTGCATGAGAAAGTCCTCACCAGCGAGAATTTGGAGAAAAGGGGGTTTGCTGGTCCCTTTTGCTGTCCACTCTGTTCTGAAGACTCAGAAAATATTAGTCATCTTTTTTTTAAATGCCCTTTTGCTACAGTTGTTTGGAATGACGCGCTGAATAGATGGGGAGAGGATAATCACATCCCGGACAGTATCCATGCTTGCTTCTTATACTGGGACAACCTTTACAAAGGAGAGCTATCAAACAAAAATGGAGTGAGAGCATGATGGATGAAGCTCCCCAAATTAACTTGTTGGTGCATCTGGAATGAAAGGAACCACCAAATTTTTAAAGACAAAATTCAGTCAGCATGGAAGATAGCTGCAAAAGTAAATGCCTTGCTGGGGGAAATTGTCAGCAATTCAAAGATACCTAGCAACCAAGGGAATCTGACTGCTAATGAGGAAAGCTGGATGCAAAGTCTAAACATCAAGGCGGTAAGAACAGTAGTAGCAAGTAAATTGGAAAAATGGGAAATCAGGATGGACAAGTCCCAGTTTGAGAACTGGCTAAGAGAAAGGAAGATTTTTAAACTTTTTTTTGATGGGGCCTCCAAAGGGAACCCGAGGAAAGCGGGAGGAGGGGGAATCATTATTGAGCCATGTGGGAAAATCATGATGGAATACTATTGGAATATTGGCCATAATTCCAACAATATGGCCGAGGCTTATGGACTCTGGCAAGGGCTCAAACAGTTACAGAAGAAAGGAGTGGAAGATGTTATGGTCTTTGGTGATTCCAGGTTAGCTATTCAAGCCTTGAATGGGGGTGGAAGGGGCAAGAATGAATGCACCGCAAGACTGATCAATAGGATTAGATCCAAGGCTAGAATGTTCAGGAAGGTCACCTTCTATCACATTCTAAGGGAGCTGAATGTTCTGGCGGATACAGCAGCCAACAAGTTGATAGCGATAGGGCACAATGATCTTGTGGTTAACTCGAGTGTAAGTTTTGAAATACCTCCTTAGCCCGATTGGAGAACGTGGCGAGATGGTAGAGTGTTGTATCGAGTTCTTTCAGCAAACCAATTGCTGAATTATTTATAATAACATAACCTTTAAAAAAAAACATATATCATTTAGATATTATAATAATAATATTTGCACTATAGTAATGTACAAAGTAATTTGATATTAAGATAAAGGTTAGATATTTGTCCATAAGGATATTTGTCCATAAGGCTTAGAATAGACGATGAACCGGTGTGCTATTCATTCTATGTGATAGGTCATCGGTTTTATAAGGTTATCGGTTTCACAAGGTTATCGGTTTCACAAGGTCATCGGTTTGAAACTCCTTGGATACTAGCTTAAAAACATATATAAGGGTTAGATATTTAATTTGGTTAATTATAACTTAATATTAATAATAATATTTTAGTATAAAGTGTAATACTAATATTAAATGTCTTAATATTTTTTTTTAATGTGGTTCACCTTGTCAAATCCTCCAACTAAGAATCCCCTCAGGGCTATTAAATGTATTGATATATAATTAGATTGTAAAAGAATTGATTATTATTAATTTTTTACATATATTTGAAGAAATAGTTATATTAAAAATTAGATTATTGCACTAAGAATAGCCAGGTGTCTACAACTTAGTATGGGGGAGATGTTGTCACATAAAGTAACGTCACACTACACCAACATGTTGACTAAAAAAGGACAATAATAAAAGAATTTAGAGAAAAATATGTTAGGCTTAAATTTTATCAAACACCAAAGAGATATACTTCTTGAGGTGCATTTTTTTTGATTGTGTGAAATTGATCCTTCTCGATGCTTTGTATATCCGTTTAAGATTGATCTATGTTTAAATGGGCCTAATGGTTAAAAACATGCTTTTTAGGTTATATGTTCAAATTAAAAGTTTGATGACCTACTATTAAGATAATTTAGAATTTAATTAATAAAACTTAGATACTCCTTTCTTATTTTATTGATGCCTACACAATCCCAATTTAAGATGGATCCATGCTAATAATTTTTAAACCTAATTATAAACATTAACGATGTGACAAGAACATTTTTTTTCACTTAAAAAAACACATCAATCTTTCTTACTTAGTGACAAGAACATCTTTATCATGTATGCTTTCATGATTTAAAGAATAGCCAAATGTAATACTATTTCATTAAAATAAATTATATATTTCTCTCAAATAATTACATGTTTTCTGATAAATTATATTTGTTTTAAAATATGTTTTCAATTAAGCATAATATTAATATATTAATTTTTAAATTATTATTATTTTTTAATCACACTATAGTCTATTATTACAACAATCTTTACTCTTAATTCAACTTGTTTTGATATTCCATTTTTTTAACAGAAATAGTAAAAGAGGGTAGTATTAAATAGGCTGTGCACATCCATACATTACAAAATATGCGATAACTGAGAGTTCTTGTTGTTCAAAAAAGAAGAAACCAAAATTGGTCAAGAGGGGAGACCAAAGAATTCCATATATTCTATGGATAGTGGTAGTATATACCCTAATAAACTGCTGATTAAGTAACGAACAGAAAAACATAAACTAAGAAAGCCATTTAAAAATTAGCCCGTGGGCTTCATTGGCTGGACTACCGACTCCTCCTCCATGGGTTGGACTGCAACAGGGGTTTCGCGGGCCTGACTGGCTTGATTCATGTTGACCAAATGCTGAAGGTCTTCTTGGATTTTGTCCACTTTGCCCATCATTTCTCTGATGTTGGATTTTGTGTCATCAATCCTAGAATCATGATTGCTTATCTCGTAGGAGGTATAGCTGACCACCTCACCCATATCCTTCACCTTTTGAACCAATGCTTTGTTATCCATTATACCTATGGCCATCATTTCATACAAACGCACGAGGTTTTTCTTCAGGTCTGCAATCCCTGCATTCTCATTTGTCGGGTTCATATTGCCTTGCCTAGGAATGTAAGTGTCAAGAGCTAAGCTAGAAAAACCGAGATGGAGATTCTGAACAACACCTTCCAAATTTTGAGCCTGAGAACCACAGAAAAACTCACTAAGAGCCGAGTGGAGAATGCTGACTTCTCGCAGAAGAGAATCGCAATCTTCCTTACTTCTACAGGTGAGAGTGCCTATAGCTCCTTCCTTCCACCCGGAGCAGTTGCAACCAAGAATCAAATTGCTACCTACTGTAAAAAACTCACCAACATGAAGACTGAGCTCGATACCAGAACTCAAACGCTAGAGAGGACTGCCGGCATGGGGAGAGCAATGACAGGAGAAGAAGGCAGCTAGTGCAAGCCTTTCTTTAACGAACACCTTGCAAAAAGGAGACTCCCACGGAATCTCCTAAAGAACTCCCTTGTCTATGCCTGATATTACATTCAACAGCGTCCTCTCCGGCGAGAATGCAGAACGAGCAAGGATCAAACCACTGTTCAAAGGAGCTGAGGGGTAAGAATGAAGTCTAAAGGAAGCCATAATGCGAGGGATGATAGGACCTGGAGCGTGTGAGTTGAAGCAACAATAACGCTGAAAAAGACGGGAGTTAAGGGCGTCGAGGATTGAGGAGAGTGGGAGCACACGCGACGTTGGCATGGGAGGTGGTAGGACGACCATTTTATGCACTGGGGTTTTCACAATTAAGCATGGCATCATGAACAATGCGATGGGGATTAAAACTTTTAAGCCATAGTTCATTATGGTATAGCTTTAGGGGGGGAATCGACCCCATTGAGTTGGAAATGCCCTTGTGGAAGGGAAGCCCCCACATTTGCTAAGTCATTGGCAACCACGTTATTTGAGCGAAGGATATGATAGAATTCATAATGGGGGGATAGAAAAGGGGTGGTTTTGTCAAATAACCGACGACATTTTATCGAGCCAGTGGTGTATCCATTGAGCATTTTATATATGACATGTCTAGAGTCTCCAAATATCGCAACCTTGTAGAGATCAGAGCTGGCAAGGATCGTCAATCCCTGGAGAAGAGCCATCCATTCAGCCTCATTATTAGTCCTGCATCCTATTCCCCAGACAAAGGTTTGTTCAATTTTTCCTCCAGGATCGAGAAAGATCCCTCCCGCACCTGCCACCCCTTTGTTTTGTTATTCCATTAATTCTAGATGTATTTTGATTTATTTGAAAATTCTTAAACTTATTTATACTATCATAAACACCTCTCTATTAATCCTTTTAAACTATCATATTATAATTTGAAAAATATATATCACGGCATTTCATTGAGATGGTGTAATGATTTGTAATTTGCTACGCCCAACTTAAAAAAAACCCATATTTACATATTTGTTACACATTTAAGGGATAAACAGAAGGCCGTCAATTGGAAGCTCATGATTTTTGAATCGATTGAGAATAAACCCCCTTAAATATTTCTTTTCGTATGTCTGCCTCATCATCACGGGCATGCATTCAGATTGACAAAAAAAAATGAACGGGTGATCGCGAGATTCACTAGCGCAGTTTACAGTTTCAAATTAAATGGCGGTTTTCGTGTCCGCAAACTCGATACCAGGGTTCAGTCCCTCTGCCGCCAAAAGAAATTCAAGCTTCGCTCATTCTGGCCGTTTTAACGACCCCTTTCTTGGTAAGTTTCCACTTTTTTCCCTCGAATTTGACAGTGATTGAGTTCTTGTTATGCATGGAGAACCAAATTTATAAGAATTTGAGGTTTCATTCTGCTGCCATTTGCAGGTGAGGCGAATTCGAAATCCCTGGCTCGATCCGTGGTAATGCTTTATCTCTAATAATTCTTTAACGTAGTCAATGCACTATAATTGATAGTAAAAATGCATGTGTGGGATATATGTATAAAATCCAGAGTATATGTATATATATAAGCTGTTGCTATGCCTTTCCCCTGGCAGAACTCCTATGGGCTGTGACAATGTGTAACCCAATTGCGGGATGATTGTAAAGATGACCTTGATTCTTATAAGAATAACGAGGATAGCCTTTTTTCTTTCTGAAAAAAAAAAAAATCCAGAGTCAATTCTGTTTATGAGATGTTGGTAGAAAAACCTTTTTCTTGTTATTATAGAAATCAGAGAAAAAGTTTACTGTAACTGTTCTCCCTTGTAGTCTGAATTCATACATACAGGCTAGTAGTTGACTTTCAAAACAGGCTAATAAAGCAGAGTTTTTTTTATAAAATAGGCGTTAAAAAAACTATAAAAAAAACTAAGGACAATCCTATCATAACTTAGATTAATTGTAAGAGATTTAGTTCTCTGGATATTCTTTGATTCTTAGAATACCAAATTTGAGAGAAATTGCACTTTTGGAAAGTTCATCTGCCCTTGTATTGTATATTCTTGAGATATGGCCGAAAGAGATTTTACTGAAAGAGTTGCTGATAACCTTGACTTTCTGGCACCAGTGGTTAATAGCAAGCACCTGTAGGTTCAAAAAATCATTCATCCAATCAATTAGTACTTTAAAATCTGCATAGATACAAAGATCTGATATTCCTTACAGAGTGACAAATTTGAGAAGACCAAAAAGGCTTAGAAGCTCAGCCTTTGTATTGGAGCCTTGACCACCACCCATCCTAATTTTAAAGTAGCGGTTTTTGAGAAGACCAAAAAGGCTTAGAAGCTCAGCTTTTGTATTGGAGCCTTGACCACCACCCATCCTAATTTTAAAGTAGCGGTCTTTGTTGAGACTAATTACCATACCACAACCACAGTAGGATTGATTGGATGCTCCATCAAAGTAACCTTCGGCTCCAACAACAGTCAAAGCAAAAGGATAGTAATTTTTGTATTTCCTTTTAATATTGATATCCACATAATCATTGAAGAAGTTAATACCCATAATCCCACAAATAGAAGCATTTGGACTATCATCCTGAAAAATAGCTTTGTTTCTCGAAATCAAATCCACAGAGACCAAGATATAAAAATAGGCAATCAATAGAAAATAAGATTTCCCTATTGACATAACGTCCTTCCACTCAAGATTGGTAATTGGGCCTTCTACAAGCTTGCTTGATGTTTGTGAATCCTACAAAGACCGTTAGTGAAAGGTATCATAGAATCGGTTATAATGAGTGGCACTGGGGCATTTACCAAAAGAGCTGGCAATATTTTCATTGGCCAACAAATCTGACTCAAGTGAAATGCATCCCACTTGTTGTTCCCCAGGTTGTATCCGTCGCAGTAATCATTTTATTCCCCAGGTTGTACCCCTCGCAGTAATAATTTTCTCTTTTTTCAGATGTCACACTTGGAAGGAACAATATGGGAGGAGTCATAGGGCCAGGGAATAATGTGCAGGATGTACCTGTCTTGTGCCACTTTAATGCCTTCAAGCCATTTCTTGGGCCAAGGGGTATCGTCGATTTCCTTTGTTAGAAATCCCGGTCTGTCACTCCATGGTTACTGTATTTAGCTTATATTAATGCTTCGATTGGTTTTATGACTGGGACTGTGGTGCTTGTGTTAGTCGTAGCCATTGGGTGTTGAATGTGAACTTTATTTGAGTTGAAAGGGTATGAACTCAAGATGAACAACCAACTCTTGAAATAAAACTCAGTGCTGTAGGGACGTCTTAATCACAACTTCATCGTTTGAAGATAAATGGAAGACCATGGATATATAGTGAAGAAGAGAGGCAGACACACATTCTTCTAAAATACATTCAAGAAGACAGAAAATCAAATGGGGGATATCTAAATAGGTCCATTGATTCATTCAGCAAAATGGAAGATATACGATTGGAAGGAAACCGTCATAACATGCTAGATATTTTATTGTCTCATCTGGTGGCAAATTTCCTTGGTCCTGTTTATACAATAAAATGAACACCATTGAAATTTGAAGGGCACCGAGATGGACTATAGAATCTCTATCCTAGCCCTATTGCTTTTCCTTCCCAAAATTGAGCTTCATATAGTGTTTATAGAGAAAAAGGAGACTGAGATGAAGAAAAAAGATGACACCAATGTTGTAGATTCCATTACACTAAGTCTTGGTGGATGGCCATCCTAAAACCCTACTCTAAATCTAAAATAACCAACAAATCTCAAGCAAAAAGAACAAAACCGAATTAATACATACACGTATAGAATCAAAGATGTAGTAGATGGATACCCACTCCACAAATGATCCGCTAATGGCAATAAAAAGTGATTTTCCCTTGTTCTCTTGTTGGAAACCGTCTCAAACCCCTGTGGATTGCTTCACCTTCCTCAACGGCGTGCAATGAACCCCCAAAAAATGAATCTGCAACTTTATCTTTCAATTCGACGTCTTTTTCTTAACAGGCCGATATTTTCGATCAACTTGCGTTATTTACCTAAAATATTGTGTTTCAATGAATGTGTCGCGACACTTTAATAAATCAGAAAATTTCGCTATTTTTTGCAGGCGATATATCGTCGAGGGGTTTGTGACGCGATATATAGAGATACGACTGATATCGATGATATATGTAACTATGGTAATTAGAGCTTATCTCATAGGAGGTTGCCCCCTCGAAGAGGCAAGCGAACAAGAGTGGATTCCTTCCATAAAAGGATCAATTGCAAGGTGTTTCCCTACCATAAGGGTTTTCTTATTAATAAACTTTGGAGAATTTTTTATATATCTTTTGGTGATTCTGTATTTTCAGATTTAAGGTATTAAACAACCTATGTTTGAACTTTGTAGCTTGATTTGTCTTTATACTTGAGTTGAAACCCTAATCTTTCAGTGAGATACATCTTTGAGATTATATCTAATTCACTAATGTATTAACTACACTTTATAAGATTCAATGGTTAAATATAAGACTTCTTTTTACTAAAGTGAATTATAATATATAATTATCTCGAGCTACTTCCAACACATTCACATTGAATTAGTGCAGAGGTTCTCATTCGAGCTACACTCTTCAACATTTTGCTCCAATCCAAGTTTGTCTCTAACTGCCTCGAACTTCCCTTTTGGTAAGGGCTTGGTTAGAATATCAACTACCCACCGATTTGTGGGAATATATTGGAGCTATATTTCTCCCTTCTGAATTTTGTCTCGTATGAAGTGATATTGGATCTCTATGTGCTTGGACCTATCATGGAATATTGGATTCTTAGAGAGTTTGATACAATTCTAATTATCATAGTATATCATTGTGGGATCCAAGTCTCGATTAAATAACTCTGCAAGCATTTTGTGAATTTAGGGTCTCTTAGCTAGGATTACTGGTTGCCATGTATCTTCCTATGTTAATCAAAGTACCACAAAATTTTGCTCTTTGTTGAACTAGGATATCATCTTTTGATCCCAAGCTCAAGTAACACCCTAAGGTGCTCTTCCTGTTTGCTGCATTGCTCGCCTAATCTGAGTGTGTAGACCCCTGCAACTTCACTTCACCATCTCCAAGATATCTTAGACCATATTCCAATGTGCTTTTCAAGTATCTAAGCACATGTTTATCTACTACCCAATGTTCTTGCCTTGGATCCACTATGAATTGACACAAGGTTTCCACAAAACATATAGCTAGTCTAGTGTTTGTTGTTGTAAATGTAACTTCATAAGATATTCTATTGTATATTATTATTGTATTTTATTGTACCCCCGTCAGAGATGTTTTTCCTCAGTTTCGAGTGTCATTATATGTTTGGTCATTAAGGTAAAACCTCCATTGTAAGTCGGGGCAATATTCCCCAGAAAAAAGAAAGTAAAATGTATTTTTGAGTCTCCCTAGGAGAAGTCGGCCCTGCTAGGTCAAGAGGTCGGCCTAGTTAGATTTTAGGTCATGTTAGTTGATGTGTAAAAATAGGGAGGCGCCCTCCCTCATTTAGACACACACTCACTCACTCTCAAGTTCGCATTAGGAGAGAGAGAGGACAAGTTTGCTAGAGAAGAAAGAGAGAGAGATGCAGAAGACTTCTTATTCTTGGGTTTTCCATCTTGTGATATTGTATTAGTGACAGATCTATCTCTGAGGAAGTTTGCGGGGTTTTCTCCTTTATGGTTTCCCCTAGGAAAAATTGTGTCTTATGTATCTTGCTGCGCTTGTTATTCTTTCAGTTAAAGATCCTAATCAAATTGAATTAAAGTACAAACTGTAACATGGTATCGAAGCTACTCTGAAAGAAGGCATTGTGCAGTAGCGAGAAAACTAGGGCTTCCTAGTTTAAGGTATTCTTTCCACAGATCATCAGGAAAAAATGGCTAGGCTAACTCGCCCTAGGAGGCCGCATCTTTTGGAGGAAGCAGAATCAACTTTGAAGAAATTTCATTTTTGACCTAGACACTAGTGCCGGGAGAAAACTAGGGCATCAAACTTTTAGGGTTTTACTCCATCAAATTGGAAAAAGGAGTACATCAGGCAACTCGCCTTAGAGAGGCGCATCTTCCAGTCCAAACATAAGTTTGAAACTCCTACTTTGGAAAATTAGGTTTTCTCTAACAAACCCTAGGTCAGCCAGTCCAGAACCAAGTTGGGCATCTCAAATTCGTAAGATCTAAATCTCTGCTATTTCCATTTGAGGTTCTCATTTAAAATGACTCATTACACCCAACTTGATGATAAGCTTGGGGGAGCTGATAACTTCTGAGCATGGAAGTATAGGATCTCTTTTTTCCTTGAAGAAAATGACCTAGACAAATTTATTAATGAGGAATTTCTATCTCCAGAGGGAGATGAAGCTAAGTCTATCCATAAGAAGAACTTGGTTAAGGCCAAGAGAATCATTGCAGATTCTATTAAGGATCATCTCATCCCTCATGTGTCATCCCTGCCTCATGTGTCATCCCTGAAGACACCCAAGGAAGTGTTCGATGCTTTGACGAAGCTATTTGAAGGAAAGAACATCAATCGGAAGATGACATTAAGGAACCAACTCAAGAATGTCAAGATACAAAATTCAGAGACCATGCAATCATACTTCACAAGGGTTTCCCAAATCAAGGGACAA
Organism: Pseudotsuga menziesii; assembly: GCA_001517045.1. NCBI lineage: Eukaryota > Viridiplantae > Streptophyta > Pinopsida > Pinales > Pinaceae > Pseudotsuga > Pseudotsuga menziesii. The sequence goes on from LPNX010207691.1 coordinate 196,849, forward strand.
CTTGAAGCAGTCGAAGAGAAGGTAGAAGAAAGAGAGATTGTTTGTAATGTCCTCTTCCGATTAGGCCTTGAGGCCCAAAACCGCTAACTTATGTGATTCCTGTGGGTTCGAGCGGTTACTGACAGCTAGGGAATCAGCTAAGGACTGATGCCATCCATAGAAGATCTAGGGCATCATCATTAGGTCAAGAAGGGCCACCGGGGCCAAAGGCCACCTCCGTGCATGCCATCCAAGCATTATTTAATGATGCATGCACTCTTTAAGTCTCCATCTGCATGCATGCAAGTCAACTGCAAATTAGAAGATAAAGTGACCTAATTAGGTCAAAGATTATGGTTTTCGCAGTTGAAAGTTATAAAAGAGGGATAAAGCGAAAGGAGACTTCACTTTTGATGATTATTATTTTGGGATCTCTTGGATAGCAGCACAGCAGTTGGGGTTGGAGACGGAGTCTTCAGCTAACGGGATTTCGGCAGTGAAACATCTGTCCTAGTCTCATTCAGGGTAAGCCATACAGGTTCACCATTTGCTCTTACATTCATTCATAAGTTATCCAGTATATGGTATAGATCGTTGCAGGGACACGTGTGCAGCCGTAAGGGGGGGTTTTCAGCCAGAAAGCCCTAATCAGTTGCTGGGCCTTCAGATCTCAGCTTTTCTCCGAAACTCAGGCACCATTCTCATCATCAGCATCATAATCCGGTACGCGGTGATTATCAGATCCGTCCGTGCTCATCCGGAGCCAGCTATTTCGGGATCAAGGGGGCGTGAGCAGCTGCCTCTTTGGAGCAAGTCGCTATCCTGCCTAGAGACCTCAGAAACTCCGCATGTACCAGGCATTCTCTCCGGCACGGGAAGGCTATCAGTCCTGCAAATCGGCAACACCATCGGACACCTCCTTCACTGAAAACGTCACCCTTTTCTGACTTGGGTTCTTGCTGCTGGGGTTTCACCGGAAGCGGAAGATATCTGTCCATCTCCGATTCAGTTCTTGGTGCTTGCATACTCTCGTAGGAGCAGTCTAGCCAGATTATCAGTGGTAAGTGTTCATTCTATCTCACAAACCCTAAGCTATAAAATAGGGATTTTTGCATGGCAGTTTGCACGCCCAGTTGTATCAACATATTTGCTTAGAAATAGAAAATATCGGGATTTGGGATATTACATTGTTATGACCACCTTGAATGCTCTCCCAAGATCATGGGATTCATTCATTCAAGGAATATGTGCTAGAAATAAGTTGATCACTTTCACTAGACTTTGGGAAGAATGCACACAAGAAGAAGTTCGACTGATAACAAGAAAAGAAAAGATGGGAGCAACTAAAGATCGAGCTCTTATAGTCCACACTAGAAGAAAACACAACAAGAGGGAGGACCATCATCACAAAAGACAAATGAAACCCAAAGAGATCTATCCAGTGTTAGATGTTACACATGTGATGAGAAGGGACACTACTCTAGAGATTGTCCCAGGAACAAAGGCTCCTCCAACAAGAAGTCCAACATGAAAAGACATCATGCTCACACTGTTGAAGATGATGAACCGACAAAGAAAAGATTCAGAGAAGAAAGAGTTGATTCTTCAAGTGATGAAGAAAATGTCTTAATCTCAGCACTCGCAGGCACTATCACATATGGAAGCAATGATTGACTTGTAGAAAGTGGAGCATCCAAGCACATGACGGGATACAAAGAATCATTCGTCAATCTATCTTAGCGTGAGTCACCTCACAAGGTGAAACTTGGGGATGACTATCAATACCCCATAAAAGGAAGTGGAGAAGCTTCCTACAAACTAGACTTCGAAAAATCCTTGAAGATGAAAGATGTTCTATATGTTTTGGGACTGAAGAAGAATCTTCTCTTCATCTCTGCACTAGATGCAAAAGGAATAAGGGTTGCATTTGTTGATGGCCAAGTCCCAATGTAGCCAAAGGGAAAGACAATAGATGATGCAACAATAATTGGAGAGCAAGAGGGAGGCTTGTGCAAGTTGAAGGGACAACCTAAACAAGCATTGGTTCATGACTCCATAGTACCAAGTGAACTATGGCATAGAAGGCTTGCACATGTGCACTTAGGGCACTACCAATTGCAAGACAGTTTTAGGACTTCCAGAAATCCAGACAAAACATGAAAGCATTTGCAAGGGATGTGCACAAGGAAAGACCGTAAAGAAGGCGTTTCCCAACAGTGAAAGCAAAGCAAAAGGAATATTTGAGACGGTCCACTCAGATGTATGTGGTCCCATGTCTTCCAGCTCACTAAGCGGGTATGTATACTATGTTTCTTTTATAGATGACTTCTCGTGTTCTTCGATGGTGATTGGAAAGTCTATTGCATCCTAGCATTTGGGTATTTGTGGTGAGATCTATATTTTTCGTGGAAACTTTGTTTTGTCTACAGGAGGGCGACTTCACTTGGCCATTTTTTACAGGGCTTCCTCAACTCGCTTGTTTGGCATCGCTTGTATCAAGGGGTTATCATTAGTATCATTGTGATCTATGGTTTCATCTTGTTATTTTTCAGTAGCATTTGTCCATTTCTCTTGATGCATCAAATCTGATATTGTTGACGTTTGTTGTGCAGGAGGGAGGGTGCATTGGCTTCCTTGGGCAAATCGATTTGCATAGAGTCTTCATCCAAATCTTCTTAGATTGATCGAGACGATATAGAGTATCATCATCAAGGCATCTACAAGGTTATCCAGGTAAGATCCACAGGTTAGTTCTTCTTTTCTTGGTTCCAATCCATTGGCACCTTTATTCTACTGTCCAAACCCTAATTTAAAATAATCAAAAAATTGTGTGGTTCAAACCGCTTGATAAATTGGAAAACCATTTTTGGGTATTGTAGATCGGGTTAAACCCTAAGTGGGTTCTCCTAGACGTCATGCTTAGGTGACTCCACTGGGCCCAAATCCCAAGGCACTAATCTCTCAACCCTAACGCAACCCCTCACTTGGCCAATTTCTCTTGTGTTTTGATCTTATCTTTGAGGCTTGGGTACTTCGATACTGTCATACCTTTCATCAAGTCTATCCATTGGTACTAGATAGCCCCAATCTTGTTCTTAACCTTCCTGCATTGGACATGGTTCCCAAGGCAATGGATATTTTCATCATTTGCTGGTACCTTGATTCTGGATCTAATTATAAAACTCATAAGTCACTTGTGTTTCAACCTTGAATCATATTCATACCTCATAAGCTTCTTGATCCAAACCATAACTCACCTTGTGACTTCATCCATAGATCTAGGGTTTACTTCACTCACACCTTACGTACTTCATCTTCCTTTGATTTGATCTGGTGTCTTGGTTTGATCTCTCCTATCGGGAGTAGATCCGGGTCTCCCCCATTGTTGTCTTGGGCTAAGACAACATCAAGTGAAGATTGCTTCGATTGGCGTGACAACTATCCATTTGGGATTCGAGGCTATCTTGGTTTCACCTCTTTGGTGCCCATCCCTCTTCCATCCATCTTGGATCCACCTCACAGGGGCAACTGCAAGTCTAGTGATAACATTTTGGCGTCGTTGTCGCGGAGGTAGAGGCTTACCTTCGGTGTCTGCGAGTGTCCATGCATTAATCCATATCTTATCACATCCATTTATTTTGGTGGTTGCATTTCTAATTCAATAATTTTATCGATCACCTTCTTAATTTAGTCACTTCACCTCTCCTACAACATATCTCTTTTTGTTGAATTACTTGTGTGGTTCCCCTGGTGACTCCACCCCACGACTCTACTGAGGACTGTACCCAACGTATTAACCTTAAGTTCTTAGAACGTCCCATAAACTTTGAATAAATCCCTATGACTTACGCGAGGAACCACAGACAAACTAAAGAGAACTCTTCCAGTTTCTTTTGGAAGATATCTAGTCCCACGGTTTTCCCAGAGTCATTTTTTTGGATCCCCTTCAACTTCATCTAATCCAATGGCCGGAACAAACACTAGTGTAAACCAAAATGTTCCTCCTCCACAGAACCCAAGGATTTTTGGAAGGAACGCTAAGCCATCTCGTTTAGATTTTTCCTTGATCCTGGGAGCCCGCCATGACATGCTTGAGAAATATTTCGAAAAAGTTCCCAAGTTTGATGGAGTGTCATCTATCTCCATTGAAGATCATATTGACAAAGTCTGAGAACACATGGAAGCATATGGAGCATCTGACGAAGATGTATTCATGAAGGGCCTTCTGGCATCTTTGGAAGGAGACATTCGAAAGTGGTTTGACAGGTTGCTTGCCTCATCCATCGATGGGTATGACAATTTTGTCTCAAAGCTTAATAGCGATTGGTCTCGCAAGTTAGATGGGAAATTCCTCTTACATCAACTGTTTGACATCAAGAAGAAGGAAAATGAAACCCATGAGTTTAACATAAGATTTGACAATACTGTAGGAAATATCCTAGAAGAAATTAAACCCAAGGACCAAGCAATTGTTATTCATTATTTGAGTGCTTTTGATGGGTGGCTTGGATATCACTTAAAGGATAAGAATCCCAATGACTTGAAGACTACCCAATTCAATGCAAAGATGTCTGAGCAGAATGCGACATCTATGGGTAAACAAATTTTTTTTGATCACTTTGCCCCATCTACTTCTAGATCTGACCCTAAACTCCGAAAGCCTAAGGAACTTGTGAATGAACTCAAGGAATCAAAGGACACGTTAGAAACCATGCAAGAGATGATGAGACAACTAACTGTCCTGACAAAAAGTGTCGCTAGTTTTCATGATCTTGAGAGACATTGAAAGCCTTATGGCCCTAAGCCCTACTGGAACAATAATAGAAGGCTTGAGGGAGATAACAATAGACGACGACCCGAATACCCAGAAAATTCTGAAAAGAAGAATGTGAATTGGTGTGATGAAATAGAAGAAGAACCTTCTGACAACAATAATCCTGATGACCAACCAAACAACATCAACTTTATTAATGACTTATCTTTTGATGGGTTTGGAAGGAGACTCTTGGAAGAAGAGCCATGGGAGCAAGAAGAAGATTTTGTTGATGAACCCAGTCCCTCATGTTGTGCCATAAATCTCCCTGAAACAAAGGAACAACCGCAAATTAAAATCTATAAATGAAGAATTGATTCCCAACCTTCTTTCCTAGACAAACGCAAAGAAATTAATGAGGATAAAAAGGAAGAAGAAGATTTTGCCTTAGGAGATTTTAATTTGAATATTGATATGAAGAAAGAGCTAGGCAAGATAATGTGTAATATCCCTGTTACTGAGTTGATGAAATTGCCCTCAGTAAGAAGCCAAGTAGAGGAGTTTTTTGATGGCATTGGCCAAGAAAAGACTCTTGAGGTTGTCTTAGAATCCTGTCGCATACAGAGCCTTAGCGGAATACAACCTAGCAAAGTTGAAAAGGATCCACCTATCAACATCTAGTCTGCAATTTATGAGAGAAAGAACATGGGTCACCCTCTCGTTTACCTAACCTTGCACATTTAGAATATGCTCCTGCATAATTGCATGTTGGATTCTGGAGCAGCTATGAATGTGATGCCCCTACATGTCATGAAGGAAATGGGATTGGAGGTGACTTGACCCTATGGGCATGTCTGTGGTATAGATTCTAGATGTGTGCAATCCTATGGTTTGATAAAAAACCTTAGGGCTGATCTGTTTGCATGTTCAGACATTTCCACTATGATGGATGTAGTTGTTATTGACTTGCCCCCAACATATGGAATGCTCTTATCTAGGAAGTGGGTAGTTGGTCTAGGTGGATACCTTATGATGGATCTGTTATATATTTGTGTTCCAAACTCTGATGATGCTTTAATTACATCATAAGCATTTGGAAACTTTTGAGGAAGGGATTGAAAACACATATGGAGATGAATTGCTTAATAATGCTAAAGCTAATATTGTGGAAGATGAAAATGAAATTTGGAAATATGAGCAACCTGAAAACATGTTCATGGTAATGGAGGATTCTGATTCCTCTTCTGAAGAAGATCAGAGAACTGAAATTGCTAGGAGAATTAATTTGGAAATGCTTAGGAACGAATGTTTGGAGGAGTTGGAAGAATTGAGAAGAAATGAAAATCAACCTCAAGGTCAAGAACAAAATAATGCAATAGATTAAGAGCAAATAATCGAGAATCCTACACTTGAAGTTGATGAAATTGATGATGTTAGGCATGTTGAAAGAATTCCTTATAGAGTAAGTGAATCGTTTTCCTTAAGTGGCCATAATAGAGAGAGGGAAAGCCAAGGGCTTGAACCTATTTACTCATTTGCAAACCATCCTGAGTTAACTGCTGTAGTAGAGGCTGGTGACGAAGCCAATGGCTCCCATTATTCTGATGTTGCTGGGTCATTATCTCATTTGTCTTTAGAAGACGATAATCTAAATCAAGTCTATGATAATTCTCTAAGATGGGAAGATGATGCTTTAATTAATGATGCACCTGAAAGAGAGTTTAATCTTAACAATCATGCCATATTTCAGACTCCTTCAGAATCCCCAAATAATGTTTTATCTGCATATCCTCTCATCCCCAACTTTCTTCTGCCACCTGAGCCATCTAGTCATCATAATCACGATCTTTCTCACATTCCTAGTTCTTTGGCATCTCATTCAAAAGTAGTTCCAACTGAGCTAGAAAATATGCACATTCTTGTTCCTACAAGAGAAGGCTCTAGCCATAGTAGTGCCATATCCCATATGTCTCATCCCTTGGAAGAACATAGAGATTTCTGGACTGTAGGGGAAATTGTCAGACATGTAATGTCTCTTCATGAGGAAGGGCATAGTCTTAGTGTCCAGGAGATGAGGAGAGAGGTTAGAGAAATCCTAGTTGGAATGGTAGCTATTCCCATTGATGGTGGTCCACCCAGATTTGATGTAGTTTCTTCCAGGAGGAGCTCAAGAATTATCATCCCGCAACTACGAAACCTTGATCAAGTCGATCCCATGCCTATACGTAACATTGAAGTTGTTCCAGAATCAATGAATAGGAACAGATTTCCCACAGGAAGTCAAGTCCTTATCCCACACCACTTACTGCATATCCGATCAGGGCAAGCTAATGACATTTGGGTTGGACCTTTCACCGTTGAGCGTTGCATGGGTGACGTGTTTTCTGGCTACCGGTAATGGATGACAAATCTTACTTCCGATCAACCAAAGGGAGTTGAGGGGTATATCCCTGACCTCACTTAGCCTTGAATCTTTTCTTGCCTGGTAGGTTAGAGTAGGTAGGACCTGAATAAGCCTCTTTGGGGCAGTTGTTTAGATTTTTAGTCTGACACCTTTTTGTCACTTCCCTAAGCTTGCCTTTGAAGCTCTTAGTGTAGTCCTGGGTATTTGTCTTTTTCCTGCACAATAAAATCAAACTCTTTTTGAGTTATTAGATTATATATACTTTCTGCTTTTCAGTTTCATGCACTTCAGTCTCAGTACTTTCTTTTATCTATGCATTGTTTAGACGACCGGTCTGTGAGTTTGGTATAGCTCTGGACATTTTGCAGGTAGTTGGTGTCATTTTGGTAGCTGTTGAAGTGTTAGAGTGATAGATCGATGATATGAGTAGCAGAGTATGAGGACCAATGATTCTGAGGTTCTCAAGCGCTCTATTCAACAGAGCACTTGTCCCAACTAGAGTCGGATGTTATCACATATATAGTAGTCTGACTACCATATTCTATTTTTCAGATTCCAGTACACTTTTTTCAGCCAGTTCCCTTACATATGAGATATTGAGATGAGCATCTATGATGGATCACTATTTGATGATGGACTATAGTACTTTCCCATGCCATGACTGAGTCTCAGGACACTCAAATTTGAGGATTGATGTAGCCATTTAGCCATTTACAAAGCAGTTAGTATTGCCTAGAGTTGCAGCAACAATTTCTCAATTGACAGATGTTCGTTCAGATTGGTTATTCACATGTATATGACTCAGAAGATATTATCTTGTGTTATGGTTATTATTGCTTTTATACTCATTCTTGTGACATGTCTTAGCATCTAGTGTCATGATCTGGCGGTCATATAAATATGTGGACTGGGTTGTATTGATATTATGTATGTTCCTACTTAGACCTAGAAGTTCCTGACCCATACTCATTGGTTTTGCCCTCCTTAGGGAGAATAGAGGTGATCATTTCCACCATACTCTGGCTTGCTAGTGTTGGTCTCATTTTTCACTATCTCCACCCATCCATTACCTTCCAGTTATGTTTATATCCTGACCTACTACTTGACTTGTGGCATGGAGGACCTTTCCCCACTATAGCCTCTTTGTTGGATAAACTTCCTTGTTTATTTGTGTCTCTGCTGTGAGTTGCCTAGGTTGTGTTGGCTAAACTTGAAACAAACAGCGTTGCCATCAATACAATGTATATGGAAATGAAATGAATATTTTGTGAAAAGCCCATTCATGAAAATAAGTGTTTTTGAACATACATGAATGCAAGGAAAGCCTAATGAAATTGGCTTTGAAGTTTAAATGTGAAATGTGAAAAGTAAAACCCATGTAACAAGTGTTTTTAAACACGCATGGAGCATGAAGCCTTAATAAATAAAAATCCGTGTAACAAATGGATGGATCAAGGCTATGGAAACTTGAAAGCCCAAAAAGCAATGGTTCTTAAAGGTTATATCTAAAGATTTATGGCCTCACTTGTATTTGATTTGGATTGTGAGCATTTGTCAAGGTGAATAAGCACTTTTGAACGTAACTTACCCATTTGTGAGACATTGCCATCCCCTGTGTTATTGCTTGTTCGACATATGCTAGAGTGAGTATCCCCTTTCCATATCCAATGTGTCACTGTGTCAAGCTAGTAGTCACCCTTTAGCTTAGCCTTTTGATTTTTAGCCTTCATCCTTCACTAGCAAATTGATTACAACTATGAAGTGAGTATGGTCTTGAAAGTCTGGTATGAGTCATAATTAATAATTAACAAACTCTATATATTTGGTCGATAGATCGCCAGTGAAATGATTACTACTTGTTATAATTGTTACTTAAATGATTTGTAGAGCATGTCTTAACCATGTTTTGCCATGTTAAATGGCTTGTCAAAGCAGAAGGATGATTTGATCAGTTCACCTAGGGCGTTGTATGAGGAGGGGGTGGTCCAACCACTTGTTTTTACCATTATACCCCCCTCCTAGAGAGCCTGGTGGGTTCAGTTGGACAACGCAGGCACTCCGAGAGGCAGTTTGGGTAGGTTCACAATTCTCGAGGCAGATTAAAAATGATAAAAATGGCTATTGAAGAAATCAATTTGGGCTATTGAGGCAAGGAAATGGCTTGAGATGAGTTTTGATGATAAATGTGATGTCCTCCGCCCCTTCTCCAACAATTTCAGCATTCAAATGGACCAACACCCATCTCTCCGGCATATTTTATGATTTTTTGGAGCTTTTGGAGGCTCACAATTTTCTCAGAGAGGCACTATTTTGCACTTAGAGTTATATTTTATTTATATTGTGCCATGGGGACACACTAGGGGTGTTAGTTAGTACCCCTTGTACCCACCATGAGCTTTATTCATGTTTATTTTGTTACATTGAGTGGGATCCCCTCTCCTAGGGCGATTTTGTCCATTGATGTGTTATATTATTATATTGATTCATATACTTTATGTTTAGTTCATCTCAACCGTTGATTAGAACATTTTGATCTTTTAATCTTAGCCGTCCATTTGAAAGGTGGTTAGGATTTTGGTATCTCTCCATCCTATTTAAAGAGGAGAGCTTCTCATTGTAAGGGTGTCTTTGGCTCTTGGAATCTTGATAATAGAAAAACTCTTTTGTGGAAATTCTTGGGTCTCCTTTGCATTTGTTGTTCTTCGATGGTGATTGGAAAGTCTATTGCATCCTAGCATTTGGGTATTTTTGGTGAGATCTATTTTTTTCGTGGAAGCTTTGTTTTGTCTACAGGAGGGCGACTTCACTTGGGCGTTTTTGCAGGGCTTCCTCAACTCGCTTGTTTGGCATCGCTTGTATCAGGTGGTTGTCATTAGTATCATTGTGATCTATGGTTTCATCTTGTTATTTTTCAGTAGCATTTGTCCATTTCTCTTGATGCATCAAATCTGATATTGTTGACGTTTGTTGTGCAGGAGGGAGGGCGCATTGGCTTCCTTGGGAAAATCAATTTGCATAGAGCCTTCATCTAAATCTTCTCAGTTTGATTGGGACGACATAGATCATCATCATCAAGGCATCTACAAGGTTATCAAGGTAAGATCCACAGGTTAGTTCTTCTTTTATTGGTTCCAATCGATTGGCACCTTTATTCTATTGTCAAAACCCTAATTTCAAAATAATAAAAAAATTGTGTGGTTCAAACCGCTTGATAAATTGGAAAACCATTTTTGGGTATTGTAGATCGGGTCAAACCCTAAGTGGGTTCTCCTAGACCTCATGCTTAGGTGACTCCATTGTGCCCAAATCCCAAGGCATGAATCTCTCAACCCTAGCGCAACCCCTCACTTGGCCAATTTCTCTTGTGTTTTGATCTCCTCTTTGAGGCTAGGGTACTTCGATACTGTCATACCTTTCATCAAGTCTATCCATTGGTACTAGATAGCCCCAATATTGTTCTTAATCTCCCTGCATTGGACACAGTTCCCAAGGCAGTGGATATTTTCATCATTTGCTGGTACCTTGATTTTGGATCTAGTTATAAAACTCATAAGTCACTTGTGTTTCAACCTTGGATCATATTCATACCTCATAAGCTTCTTGATCCAAACCATAACTCACCTTGTGACTTCATCCATAGATCTAGGGTTTACTTCACCTCACACCTTACATACTTCATCCTCCTTTGATTTGTTTTGGTGTCTTGGTTTGATCTCTTTTATCGGGAGTATATCTGGGTCTCCCCCATTGTTGTCTTGGGCTAAGACAACATCAAGTGAAGATTGCCTCGATTAGCGTGACAACCATCCATTTGGGAGTCGAGGCTATCTTGGTTTCACCTCTTTGGTTGCCCATTCCTCTACCATCCATCTTGGATCCACCTCACAGGGGCAACTGCATGTCTGGTGATAACACTACCCAGAGACTCTTCTCGAATCTCCTCCTGAATAAAGTCATCCCACAGTCTGGACCAATTAGGAAGCTTCTCCCCACCTACAATGCACTTAACAAATACTTCCCACTTCTTGGTGAAACCCTTAAGGGCTATCCTCACTAGTTCTGAATCCGGGATAATATCTCCTACGACTACTAACTCATCTTTGAATTGCACCACTCGTGTTAAGTGGGAAGCCACACCCTCATCTTTGTTCATCTTAACATTGTGTAGCTTATCCTTTAGTGCCATCTTGCGATTCTCGTTCTTGGCTTCAAATAACTGGTTCAGGGTATCCCACATGTCTTTAGCAGTTTTCTTCTCTGCCAAATGTGGAATGAGATGATCCTTTACTCCATCTAGGATCGCTTTTTGGGATTTGTGTTAGATTTTTATCATTTAAGCAATATGATCTTAGGATCTTATCTGAGAGAATAACATGCACAACAATAAGCACAAGAGACAAGAGACACAAAGAATTTTCCTCGGGGAAACCATAAAGGAGAAAACCCCGCAACTTCCTCAAAGATAGAATGAGCACCAATGGCAGCAGTAAAACCCGAAAACATAAAGATGATCTCCAACAGCTTGTTCTCTCTCTCTCACTCATGCGCCCCAGTGAGTGAGTGAGTGTGTGATAAATAGAGAGGATCACTCTCTATTTATATTCTTTTGTTCACTTAATGTCCACTTCAACATGTTGGCCCCACTTAACAATTACTTACTAGGGATGACATCTCTAGGAGAGTCTAATAACCCTAGTGCCCCACAACTGTGGGGACTTTTCCCTCCGATCAACAAGGAGGGTTAACCTTGACACAATTGTGGGGACTATTGCCCCGACTTACAATGGAGGGTTAACCTCAATGACTTTACATGATTTGTTTACATTATTGAATCTCTCGATTGGAACATCGGGGCATGACATGACTCAATTACATTATAGATACTTCTCGAAATAAACATCGAGGTACAATACATAATATATACAAGTGAATACATTCCGAAGTTACAAATACATCAACACTCTGGCTTCAAGGCCTTCAAACTCATGTAGTTCGTCCTTGTCTGTAGGATTGGTCATCTTGGTGTTAGAAAAACCCCATATTTTCCATTCTTTTAACACAACAATAATCCTAGCCTTCCATGGAAGATAGTTGGATATACTGTCCAACCTATCTTTATACCGTATGCTCATTGTTATCACCAACCTTGTAGCTTCCTGTGCAAGATGGATCCAGGATGGATGGTAGAGGGACAAGCAACTAAGGAGGTGGAACCCAGACTGCCTAGACTTCCAAAGAGATGGTTGTCATGCCAATCAAGGCAGTCTTCGCTTTATGTTGTCTGAGTCCAAGACAACAATGGGGGAGACCCAGATCTGCTCCCGATAGGAGATATCAGACCTAGACACCATATCAGATCAAAACAGACTTTGAGGTACGTAAGGTGTAAGGTGTTCAGAAACTCTAGATCTATAGTAGGATTCAGTAGATGGATCAGGACTTCAACAGTATATTGGCTGATCCAAAGCAGTAATTTGATGACCTTTGGGGGAAATGGTTAGATCTAGGGTTTTGGTACTAGCAACTAAAGAAGATGATCTCTGCCTTAGGAAGCGTAATCGAGGCAGGATGGGCAGGAAAATAGTCGGGACTATCTAGTACCTGGCTGATAGACTCAATGAAGAAGGTGAACAGGTGTGATTGTCTGAGTCATCAAGGAACAACCAATTTCAAGGGGAAGAGGTCAATTCAGGGCTAGTGCTAAGGATGGGAGATCAATGCCTTTCGTGCATTGGGCAATGGAGTCAGTATAAACCCAGCGTTGAGGTGAACCCACCTAGCGTAGACCTTGATCTGTGGACCTAGATAAGTGTTTTGGTTCGGATGGCTCAGTTAAGGCAGGAATTCAGTCAAGGAAGGCTAGCACTAGGGTTGGATGAGATAGATCTATTGATCTGAGGCCACCAGCAGACAACCAGCTCAACGTTGAAGAGGAAATGGGATCAGGAGGGCCTGATCTACACACCCGGTTTAGAGAAATTTAGGAAAAGTCAGATCCCGAAAAAGTCAAAGTTGATGAATGAGGCTGAGAGGATGAAAAACTGATTTCTTCAGATCTAGGGCAAGTAGGCTGGATCTAGCTCAGCGTTAGGGGTGTTCTGGAGTGCTCAGGACATGATCTATCAGCCTAGCCTGTTAGATTTCGGAAACAGTAAACTCCGGAAAGGTTCAGTTTTCCAGTATGGCACTAGGGTTGTTTCAGTCTAAAATTCAGATCTAGGTCACACTGTCATGAAGTTGAACAGTGTTGGGGGTGATTTGGGATGTGTGAGACTCGATCTATCAATCTATGAAGTCAGAAATCAGAAAAAGTCAAAACCCTAGCAAGTCAAATTTTCAGTGGGGGCGCTAAGCAGTTTTTAGACAATATTTCAGATCTAGGTCAAACCAACAGGAATTTGACCAGTGTTGCAGTAGATTCAGTGAGAGGGAGGCTCGATCGAAGAAACCTAGTAGTGGTTGTGCCAAAGATTGGACGGTTCCCAGATTTAGTACTTTTTAGGGTTTTTTCAGTATTTCAAGGATTTTCAGAAAAATGGAAGGAAAACAAGTACAATGGATTGAGATCTGCTAAGAGAAGAGAATTACCTGTTAGATCGTACCTGGAAATGCTTGTAGAAGCCTTAACAACGACGATACTTGCTATCTCGATCAATTTTGGAAGATCCACGTGATTTCTATGACGGATGTAAGCCCCAAGCCACCAATGCGCCCCCTACCCTGCATGAGCAAACATCAACAATATCAGATTTGCTAAGACAAGATAAAGAAACCAAATGCTATAAGAAAGTAAAAAGAAGTAATCATAGATCACAATGACACTAATGAAAACCCCTTGATCCAAGACTAAGATAACCGAACAAGTTGAGGTCCCCCTGCAAAAAAGCTCCAGCCAAAACGCCCTCCTATAGACAAGACAATGATAGCAGAAAAAATATAGATCTCACATGAATTTCCACAATGCTAGGAAGTAGAAGACTATCCAATCACCATTTGAGAACATTAGATGCAAAGCAGATCCAGAAAATATCCATGAAAAATCTTTCTATTATTCAGATCCAAGAGCCAAAGACCCCTTACAAATGAGAAGCTCTCTCCTTTAAATAGAAATGAGAGAACCACAATGATAATCGAATCCTAACCACTTTCAAAATGAGTGGTTAAGATTAAAAGATAAAATATTCTAATCAATGGTTGAGATGAGCTCAACATACAATACATGGATCAATATAACCATAAAGTACCAAAGTGGACTAAAACACCCAACAAGAGGGTACTCCACTCAACAAGAAATAAATGAAGCACATGGTGGGTCCATAGAGTGTTAACTAACTCCCTAGGGGTGCCCCATGGCACAATAAAATAATACAATATTTCAATTCTTTTACTTTGTGCCTCCTTGAGAAAATCATGAGCCTCCCAAAAGTTCCAAAAAATAATATAAAAATGCTCAAAAAATAGGTGTGGGCCCAATCAGGTGCTACAACTGCTGGAGAAGGTGCGGAGGACATCACTCTCATCATCATGACTCATCCCATGTTATTTCCTTGCCTTAGTATCCCAAATCGATTTCTTCAATAGCCATTTAATCATTTTTTAATCTGCCTCGGGAAACGTGAACCTGCCAAAACAGCCTCCTAGGGTGCATGCGTTGTCAAACGGAGCCCACCAGGCTCTCTGGGATGGGGGTACTATGGTACAAACAAGTGGATGCACCCCCTATGTCCATACAACGCCCTAGGAGATCCAAATAAAACATCTCCCTGCTCAGACACATCATCCTGTGAAGCAAAACTGCATCAGAAAGGTAAAATGAGCCTGATCATTTCTGCAAGTGCCCGAAACTGAAAATAAACTGTCTCATTAGACTCGAGTCCAAATCCATCTAGGGTGTTTTCTCATACCCCTCTCAGGTCTCTACCTGATAATCAACCATATCCAATGAAAATATAACCATCTGTAAATGATCAGATACCAATAATATAACTCAGATTATCATCCTTCTGTTGCAAGTGTTATAAGGCTAAGACTTGCTCTACAACTCATTTAAGCAACAATCACAACAAGTAGCAGTCATTTCACCGGCGGTGTATCAACCAAATACATATATAGGGTTTATTTAATATTACTTAGACTAGGCTTTTAGGGCTATACTCACTTTATAGTTGTAGTCAATTTGCTACTGACGGGTGAAGGATGAAATTTACAAGGCTAGGGCAAAGGATGACTTCCTACTTAACATCATCACACTTTGGATATGGAAAGGAAAAACTCACTAAAACCAATGCCGTACAAACAACAACACAAAGAATGGCAGCGCCTCACAAATGGTTGAGTTGTTTAGAGAGTGCTTATTCAACTTAGGCATCATGACTACATCAAGTTTGATCCAGTTTCATTAGGATCATCAATTTTATTTCCATGGCCCTTTTTGGCCTATATGACCCTTTGGGACTTCACCAGTGCTTAAAAGCACAACTAATCGCAGCTTTCATCCGGGACATATTTAAAGTTATAAGGTCAGCAATATTTGGATATAGCATATATTTAACCATTGCTTTTTTGGACCTTTTCTTATACCCTTCAAGGGGTATCTTAGCATTTCATTGCTCTTGCCCTTTTTCACATATGTTAAGAAACACAGCTTTAGCATTTTCATTTTCCATGGGCGCATACAAACATTTCCAATATAAGTAGTACACGAGCTTTCAGTTTTAGCCAACAACATCTCAAGTGACTAGGGGGAGTTCTGCACAGTGCCAAACATCGGGACAACTGACCAAAATGATTTAGGCATACAATCCAACTCACCAAAGGCAAGTTCTGTCACCAACTTAGAGCCGAGACACAATATAGACAGGGAGGTTTGTCCAACAAAGGTTCTAGCGGGAGAAAAAGGTCCTCCATGCCATAAGTCAAGAAGTCAGTCGGGTTGAAAACGAAACTGGAAGGTAATGGATGGGTGGAGACAGTGAAAGGTGAAGCCAACACTAGCAAGCCAAAACAATGGTGGGAATGACTACCTCTATTTTCCCTAAGGAGGGTAAAACCAATGATTATAGATCATGAACTTCAAAGTCAGAGTAGGGACATCAATACATAATACAAATACATCCAAGTTCATATAATTATGACCGCCAGATCATGACACCACATGTTAATACATGTCACAAAAATGAGTATAAGAGCAATGATAACCACAACACAATATAAAAACCTGAGTCATAATCATGCATGTAATCCATTTGAAACGTCACCTGTCCAATGAGAAAGCACTGATATAAAACTGGGCATCAATAACTGCTCTGTAATGACTAAATGGCTACATCAGTCCTCAAATTTGAGTGTCCTGAGATTCAGTCCTGACATGGGAGAGTACAATAGTCCACAAATAAAATAATGATCCGTCACAACTGCTCATCTCAACATCTCATATGTAAGAGATCTCGCTGAAAAATGTACTGTATCTGAAAAATAGAATATGGTAGCTCGGCTACTATATATGTGATAACCCTCATCATTGGAATTTACTTACAACAAATCTTTTAATTTGAAAGACAACACAACTTTTAACAGTGAATCACAATCTTGAACCCTACTTACGTTCAACTCTGATACCTTGAAGAAAATAAATGACATTAATATGAAACTTTCGTTCACACATTCTGTCAAACACTTGAATGTCTAGAGTTTATGATTAAAAATTTACTCATAAACTTGAATTAAAAAACACCATATTTAAGATCTTCTCAAATACTGAAGTATCCATTCACACATGAAAACACAGATATTTTGGTCAACAGACCGGGCAAAACCCCAACTCCAGGGAAAACCCTAGAAAGAAGAAAATTATTATTAAGAATAGAGAGAAATTTTCCATCTACAAATGAAATAATTCCTTCAACCCTCATTGACAAAATTAATCCAAACTATAATAACAACAAAATACCTCGATTTTCTCGCCCTTTAAAAACTGTACGGCCTTCACATGTGTGTTGTACAATTGTACTTTATGTTGTACCTTCCTACCTCGAAAATTGTGCCACATGTGCTTGCAATTAATGCAGTTGTACGACCTTCTAGTCATAGTTTTAAAAATCAAAATCGGACTCGGAATCGGCTGAGGGTCAACTCGGAATCGGAATCGGTAATAAATTGGCCGATTTGAATTTAATGACTCGGTTTACTAAAAAATACATCAAATATTAAAATTTTAAAGTTAAACAAAATTTTCAAGATTTTAATCCATGATTCCAAAGCATTAGAGACAAAATATCTAAAGTCTGCTCATGTATATACTATATACCATATAAGAGTGAATATTTTAAAATTGCACAAAGTGTATTGTGCAATACATATGTAGGAGACTAGAACTGGAACAAAATAAATAATCTATGAGGCCTATAGGTTACCGATAGGCTATATGCCATGTAGAGTCCAAAAAACATGCCAGATAGTTAACTACATACTACAAAGTCAATTGTCATACATCATCAACTACATACTATATAGTCCACTGTCCCCATGGCTGCCCCTCACTGACATAGTCACACTATTTGCAAATTGCTGTTGCTGCAGCGTTGCTCCACAATGAGAATAGGCATATGGTAATAGAGTGTGAGGGGGGGTTCATTAAGTATATTTAGGCCCTAGGGTTAGGTTAGGTTAGGAAAAAACAAGGCAAACAATGAAATTTCTGTGGTTTTTCAATTTTGCAGACCTCCCACATCTGAGAGTAACAAAAATCTGAGTAAAAAATTTCAGTAAAAAATCAGCCGATCGGACCGGTTTTTACCTAAATCAGCCGGTTTGGTACCAAACCGGTCGACCGAACCAATTTCTAGACTGATTCAGTTCGGTTTGCCTTCAACTCGGTGAATCGGCAGATTCAGAAACCGATTTCACCAATTTTTAAAACTATGCTTCCAGTCTAAAATAAATACTGTTGCACTGCCTCGGGATTTGTGCCCACACGTGCGTTGTATGGATTGCTTTAGATTGCTGCTGTACGGTCACCTTCAGGCTGCCTTGGGATTTGTACTACTCCTTGTCTAGGGAATCGTGCCATTGCTCTAGGGCATTTCTTCTCTCTCCTCAATCTTCTTCTCTCTCACACTTCATTAATGGTGTGTTCAATTTGTCTTTTCTCTTGTTTTATACTATAAAAATTGTAACCACCTATCTTAACTATCTAATCTAGGGTTGAGATACTTTTACAAAATCTAGGGCCATCATTTAATGCACTCACATTTAATAATTAATTCACTTTAATTATTAAATAAAATTTAAGTGAGACCCATTCTATAAAGTATGAAACATCACTTTATTTATATAACATTCACTTATTACATAAATGTACAAGGACAAAGTCTAAGTCCTCCTCATCACACCACACCAAAAATATGAGTAAGGACCTTCAAAGTTATTTTTTCAACAGAAAATGTTGATGTAATTGTAACTTTGGAATGTATTCACTTGTATTTCTTATGTATTGTAGCCCGATGTTTATTCCGGGATGTATTTGTAATGTACTTGAGTCATGTCATGCCCCGATGTTCCTATCAGGAGTTTTTATAATGTAAACAAGTCATGTCAAGTCAAGGTGGGTAACTCTCCTATTGTCTAAGGGTTAAAGTCCTTGTAGTTCTGGGGCACTAGGGTTATTAAACTCACCTAGTGAAGTCGGCCCTAGTTGGGTTTAGTCAAGTCGGGAATTAATATAAATAGAGAGCTAGCCTTTCTATTTATCACACACTCACTCACACTCAGTTGTAGCGCATAGATGAGGAAGAGAAAGACACTGGGGCAAGGAAGAAAGAGGTTACAGCTGTCGGAGATCATCTTACTGTTTTGGGGTTTCACTTTTGGTGTTGATTCTATCTCAGAGGAAGTTGCGGGGTTTTCTCCATTTATGGTTTTCTCGAGGAAAAATACTGTGTTCATTGTCTCTTGTGTTTGATTGCTGTGCTTGTTGTTCTCTAAGTTAAAGATCCTAATGATATGCTAGCTTAATGTTAAAAATCTAACATGGTATCAGAACAAACCTGAGAAGAAGACACTGTGTAGCTGCGAGAACTAGGGCTTCCTACTTTGTGGATCTCTCTCCACAGATTTTCAGCAAAAGAAGGGTGGAATAACTCTCCTCCCTAGGGCGCATCTTTCTGTCGAAACATAATCCAATTCTAAGGTTTTTCAGTTTTGGACCTGACACTGTTGCATGAAATTAGGGTATTTCACAGAAGTGGAATTTTTTAGTGAACCCATGCCTGGATTGATCTCCTCCCCAAAATCGAAGTTGGGGATCAAAATCAAAGCATTTGGTTGGATAGAACTCCGAAAAAGCAAAACCCTAATCTTCTCCTGAACTAGCACTGCAGGATTTCACCTCCAAATCTAGATCCGACATCTTGATCTGGTAAGATCTAAATCTTTTGTATTTCCATTTGAGGTTCTCAGTTAAGATGTCTCATCATACTAAGCTTGATGAAAAGCTTGAGAGAGCTGATAACTTCCGAGCTTGGAAGTATAGGATCTCCCTAGTCCTGGAAGAAAATGAGTTGGATTCCTATATCAGTGAGGAGGTTCCAGTTCCAGAAGGAGATGAGGCTAAGGCCTTACATAATAAGAAGTTGGTTATGGCAAAGAAGATTATTGTTGATTCAATCAAGGATCACCTCATTCCACAAGTGTCCTCCCTCAAGACACCTTGAGCTATGTTTGATGCCCTAACCAAATTGTTTGAAGGGAAGAACATCAATTGGAAGATGACTCTAAGGAACCAGTTGAAGAATGTAAATATCCAGAATGAGGAGACCATCCAGTCATACTTCACAAGGGTCTCCCAGATCAAAGAACAACTGGAAGCAGTAGATGAAGAAGCGGAGAATGCAGAAATTGTGATGACAACCTTGAATGGTCTCCCTAGGTCATGGGATTCTTTCATCCAAGGAATCTGTGTTAGGAAGAAGTTAATCAAATTTAGTAAACTGTGGGAAGAATGTTCACAAGAAGAAGCTCGAATAGCAGCTCGAGAAGAAAAGATGGGAAGTGAAGATCAAGCTCTCACAGTACACTCCAAGAAAGGAAGAAGGGAAAAGCATCATCACCAAGGTAAGCATTCTCATCAGAAAGGTTCATCCAAACTTAGATGTTATACATGCGATGAAATATGACACTTTGCTAGAAACTGTCCCATGAATAAGAATGGACCCAAGAAGAAGAGGAACTCCAAAATAAGACATCATGCTCACACTGCTAAGGATGATGATCCTCCCAGAAAGAGAGTAGAACAAGAAAGTCAAGACTCTTCAAGTGAAGATGAATATGTTCTGATCTCCGCTCTCACTGGAACTGTCAGTCATGGAAGCAAAGATTGGCTTATTGACAGTGGGGCTTCCAAACACATGACAGGTTTCAAGGAATTTTTTGAGAAACTATCCGAACATAATTCACCCCATAAGGTGAAACTTGGGGATGACTACTAATATCCCATAAAAGGTAGTGGTGAATCCTCCTACAAACTAGACTCTGGAAAGTCTATGAAAATGAAGGATGTCTTGTTTGTACCAGGACTAAAGAAGAATCTTCTATCCATATCAACATTGGATGCAAAAGGCATGAGGGTTGCATTTGTAGATGGCTAAGTCCTCATGTGGCCAAGAGGAAAGACTATTGACGATGCAATAGTAATTGGAGAACAAGAAGGAAGATTATACAAATTGAAAGGCCATCCAGAACAAGCCTTGGTCCATGACACAGTAGAGCCAAATGAACTTTGGCATAGAAGGCTTGCACATGTGCACTACAGAACACTACCACTTGCAAGCAAAGCTGTTGAAGGTCTTCCAAAAATTCAAGCAAAACATGAAGGAGTCTGCAAAGGATGTGCGAAAGGAAAGAACACAAAGAAGACATTTCCAAATAGCGAAAGCAAAACAAAATGAATATTGGAAATCATCCACTCCGATGTATGCGGACCAATGTCATCAAGTTCACTAAGCGGGTATGTATACTATGTTTCTTTCATTGATGACTTTTCTTCATGAAGAACAAAGATGAAGTTTTCAGCAAGTTCAAAGAATTCAAAGCCTTGATCGAGAACCACACAGAAAAGAAGATCAAAACCTTTCGATTAGATAATGGCGGAGAATTCACATCAAATGAATTCAAAGACTTATGCAAAGAATCAGGGATTAAGAGGGAGTTATCCACTCCATATAATCCACAACAGAATGGGGTTCCAGAAAGGAAGAATAGAACTATCATGGAAGCTGCAAGAGCAATGCTTCATGATCAAGATCTTCCCATGCATCTATGGGCAGAGGCTGCTAAAACAACGATTTATGTACAAAACTGTACTCCACACAGAGTACTCGAGAACAAGACTCCTGAAGAAGTCTTCTCCGGCAAGAAACCAGAAGTCAACCATCTTAGAATATTCGGCTATCCAGTGTACATACACATTCCAAAAGAGAAGAGAACAAAATTAGATCCTTCAGGAAAGATGGGTATATTTGTGGGATACTCTGAAAGTTCGAAGGCTTACAGAATATACTTCCTAGGATTCAAGAAGATCGACATCAGACACAGCTTACAACAAATCCAGAAAGAGACCTGCTGAAGAATCTGACGAAGTAGAAGCACCAAGAATTCATGATACAATCATGAACGAAGAAACTCAAGAAGAAGATTGAGAATTTGAAGAACCACAAGAACATGTAGATCCACCTCAAGAGAAGAATCCTCACAAGAGGAAACCTGCTTGGGTACGAGAAGCTATCCAAGGTGCGGAAATATATGGGACTCCAGAAGAGAATCACAGAGAAAGAAAGAGAACCAGATCCTGCTCCGGATATGTAGCTTTATTATGTGATTTCATCGATAAAGAACCTTCCAATTATGAAGAAGCGACAGAACGGAAAGAATGGAAGGATGCCATGATCGAAGAGTATCAATCGATCATGAAGAATGATGTTTGGGATGTTATCCCAAGACCAAAAGGGAAGTCAGTTGTAGCTTCCAAATGGATCTACAAGATCAAGCATGTTGCAGATGGTAGCATAGAGAAATATAAGGCAAGATTCGTGGCTCGTGGCTTTTCACAGAAAGAAGGAATAGATTATGAAGAAACCTTTGCACCTGTAGCCAGATACACTTTCATTAGATCAGTACTTGCTCTGGCTGTAGTGATGAAATGGAAGATACACCAAATGGATGTCAAGACTGCTTTCTTGAATGGTGTAGTGGAAGAGGAAGTGTACGTAGAGCAGCCACTCGGTTTTGAGACACATGACAGGGAGTCTCATGTGTGTAGATTGAAGAAAGCCCTGTACGGTTTGAAACAGGCACCTTGGACATGGTACAATAGAATTGACAGCTTTCTATCCAGTTTGGGTTTTACTAAGAGTAAAACGGATTCCAACCTTTACTACAAGATTGAAGATGGCAACCTAGTGATGCTCCTACTATGTAAATGATCTGTTTGTAACAGTGATGGATGGGTTGATTGTTGATACGAAGAGGAAGCTTGCTGTCGAATTTGAAATGAAGGACTTGGGTATGATGCAGTATTTTTCTAGGCATGAAGGTGCGGCAGAATGCGGATGGAATCTCCCTGGGACAAGGAAAGTATGCAGTAGAGATCCTGAAGAGGTTCGGGATGATGGACTGCAAGGCCATGACCACACCTATGGCATCGAATCTGAAGTTGTTGAGTGATGCTTCATCAGAAGTGGTTGATGCTACGATGTATCGTCAGATGATTGGATCCTTGATGTACCTGACGAACACGAGACCAGATATTTGCTTTGTTGTGAACACCTTGAGCCAGTTCTTGACAGATCCGAGACATGTTCACTTGATTGCTGCAAAGCATATTCTGAGGAACCTGAAGGGTACAATTGATTATGGGCTCAAGTATGAGGCGAATCAGAAGATTAACCTGGAGGATTATGTTGATTCAGATTGGGCAGGTAGTGCCATCGATAGGAAGAGCACTTCAGGGTGTTGCTTCAGTATGGGATCAAGTGTGATCTCTTGGTTTAGAAGGAAGCAATCCTGTGTGGCTCCGAGTACAGCTGAAGCAGAGTATGTCGTAGCTTGTTCAGTTAGTTGTGAGGTAGTAGGGCTGAGGAAGTTACTGTCTGATTTATTTGATCTCCAGATGGATGCTACTTGTATACATAATGACAACCAAAGTTGCGTGAAGTTGTCAGAGAATCAAGTGTTCCATGACAAGTCGAAGCATATCGAAATCAAGTATCACTATATCAGGTATATGGTGCAGGAGGGAGCAGTGAAGCTCCAGTATGTTGCGACAGACGATCAGATAGCTGATGTGTTGACAAAGCCATTGGCTAGGGTGAAGTTTGAGTACTTCAGGGAGAAGCTTGGTGTTCTCCAGATCGAGGTTCCCTCCAAGGGGAAATGATGAGACCCATAGCCATTCTGACATGGTGAGAGGATTGGTTCCTTCCATGGTCAGATATAAGGGTTGAGCCATTCTATCATGGTGAGAGGATTGGTTCCTTCCATGTTAGATGTGAGCGCTGAGCCATTCTGATGTGACTGTAGGATTGATTCCTACATGATTAGAAGTAAGCGTTGAATGCCATTCTTGGAATGGATGCACCTGGTCAGTTACCAGGAAAGCTCAGTCTGGGACTGAGGGCCATTCTGATATGACTGTAGGATTGGTTCCTACAAGATTAGATGTGAGTGCAGAGCCCTTCTGACATGCATGCTGGATTGGTTCCTCGCATGTGCAGATGTAAGTGCAGAGCCCTTCTAACATGAATGCTGGATTGGTTCCTCGCATGTGCAGAGCCCTTTCGAACATGTATGTTGGATTGGTTCTTCGCATGTGTCAAATGTAAGTGCAGAGCCCTTTCGAACATGTATGTTGGATTGGTTCCTCGCATGTGTCGAATGTAAGTGCAGAGCCTTTCTGACATGAATGCTAGATTGGTTCCTCTCATGGTCAGATGTGAGTGCTGGGCCTTTCTGACAGGGTTGTGGGATTGGTTCCCACATGGTCAGATGTGAGTGCTGGGCGTGCCTTTCTGATATGATTATAGGATTGGTTCCTACATGATCAGATATAAGTGCTGGGCGGGCCATTCTGACTTAGGGTCAGATATAAGCGTTGAAGAATACCTACATGGAGGCTAGGCCTACAAACAGCATGAAAAAGGGCCGACTTTGTAGAACTTCCTATGACGAGAAGAATCATGAGATAGCACCCGTGATGATCCAACAGAGATGATCCAGATTGAGGGATGATCTAGATCCAGGTCTAGTGATGATGATCCAGATTGAGGGATGATCTAGATCCAGGTCTAGTGATGATGATCCAGATCGAGTGATGATCCAGATCCAGGTGAAGATGACTTGAAGATGAAGGTGACTTGAAGATAGAGATGACTTGAAGGTGAAGATGGTGAGGACTCGATGATGATCCAGATGATACAGAGAAGAAGACTTGTGCTGAAAAATTGTGTCGAGAGAATACCTTCCTAGTTAAGAGGGAGTGTTGATGTAATTGTAACTTCGGAATGTATTCACTTGTATTTCTTATGTATTGTAACCCGATGTTTATTCCAGGATGTATTTGTAATGTAATTGAGTCATGTCATGCCCCGATGTTCCTATCGAGAGTTTCTATAATGTAAACAAGTCAAGGTGGGTAACCCTCCTATTGTCTAAGGGTTAAAGTCTTCGCAATTCCAAGGCACTAGGGTTATTAGACTCACCTAGTCAAGTCAAGGTGGGTAACCCTCCTATTGTCTAAGGGTTAAAGTCTCCGCAATTCCAAGGCACTAGGGTTATTAGACTCACCTAGTGAAGTCAGCCCTAGTTGGGTTTAGTCAAGTCGAGAATTAGTATAAATAGAGAGCTAGCCTCTATATTTATCACACACTCACTCACACTCAGTTGTAGGGCATAACTGAGGAAGAGAAAGACACTGGGGCAAGGAAGAAAGAGGTTACTGCTGTCGGGAGATCATCTTACTGTTTTGGGGCTTCACTTTTGGTGTTGATTTTATCTCTGAGGAAGTTGTGGGGTTTTCTCCATTTATGGTTTCCCCGAGGAAAAACATTGTGTTCATTGTGTCTTGTGTTTGATTGCTGTGTTTGTTGTTCTCTCAGTTAAAGATTCTAATGATATGCTAGCTTAATGTTAAAAATCTAACAGAAAACGCACCAACCACTTGCACAACACATTAATGTAACCACAATAAATGGTAAGCCACAAAACCAAGTTTAAAGCCAAAAATTGATGGGACCCCTTGCTTAAAAATGCTCCTTTTTGGGATTTTTCATCATATACGATTTTAAGGCTTTTTTATTATTCGATTTTTATATTTTCTAAATATATGCTTTTTTGGTATTTTTTGAATATAATATTTTTTGTATTTTTCTATATATATATATATATATATATTTTAAAAGATTTTTGAAGAAGAATAAGGGGATTAGGCCATAGTCTTATTCCTAGGGCATTAAGAGAACAAGCTTAATGTCCCTTTCTCAAATTGGTAATTTATATTTATACATTAGGGTAAAGGTTAGTAATCCCATAGGATTGGAGTAGTCTTTGGTTTAATTAGGGCAATATATGAACACCAAGGCCCCTAAGGAGAGCTCCTTCAAGAGGATGGTCTCCACTAAGAAGGTTAACAAGATGTAAAATAAAACCCTAATTGGTCTTGCCAAGGTGTATTTGTTAGTTTTGTACCTAGGGAAGTGTTCCCCTAGTGACTTTTGCTTTAGTCACTTAGAGAGGAGACACAAAGTGACCCTTGCATTAAATGACTTAAGTAAAAGCATTTAATTTCACTTTAGAGCATTAAAGTCACTTTTTGATAGATTTAAGTGGGTTAGTGAAATTAATATTTTAGAAATAAACTATGAGCATTTAATTTCAGCCCTTGATCTAATCTAATCTCCATCGTTGGATTAGACTCACCCTAGGGTTTTCTCAAAAAAGTCATGGGAAAGGCATTTTGTCTCACTTTTGCAGATTGAAGTGAGAAGAGAGAGCTGAGAGAGAGAAGAGAGAAAGTTTCCATTTTTCTTGAGCAAGAGGAAATTTTTTTACAGCACGCAAATCGAGGGAAAGGACAGTAACAAAGAGGGCATGGAAATCGAGGAGAAGACAACAACATTTATTGCTGGTCTGTACAGTCTGTACGGTACTGTTTTTGAGGCAGCAAGCACGATTTTCGAGAGAAAATATTATTTTGGGCACGAATTTCGAGGTCCGTACAGTCTGTACAGTGGCATGGAAATCGACGCAGAAAATAGAAAAAATCAGAGTTTGATTTTTGCTGCTCGGCACGCAAATCGAGATAGAAATTTATCTCCAGGTTGAGATAAGTTGGTTTGATATTTTCTGTGTATTGCTGTAAATGATAAACTTCTCCTGAAAAATAAAAATACTCTCTGACTGGTTTTCCCCTAGTGGGTTTTTCCAGGGCCATTGGCA
This sequence comes from Pseudotsuga menziesii, assembly GCA_001517045.1. Classification (NCBI taxonomy): domain Eukaryota; kingdom Viridiplantae; phylum Streptophyta; class Pinopsida; order Pinales; family Pinaceae; genus Pseudotsuga; species Pseudotsuga menziesii. Next base: position 223,470 of record LPNX010207691.1, read on the forward strand.
AAAAATCCTAGTGTTCTGTGTGATTAAATGGCGTGCTGATTTTTATTTCCTGTCACTAAAAATATTGTTTACAACAGTGTTTTAAGTTTGAAAATTTTTGTTTATTTTCAGCACTTTATTTTTCTGAGAATGTCATAAACAGTGATAAATTTTACTTGAAATCGGTGGCTGAAAACTAGTGAAAAATCTATATGGTATCAGAGCGGGTTGTGGCAGAAAATTAAATTTTAGCAATGAAACAGTCATTCTAGAATTCAGAAAAACCTTTGTGACAGTAGTACATTTTGCCGAAACTTGTGCTTTGAGAAAATGACTTTCGTGGGGTTGAGAACTAAGGATAGGTTGGATGGGGCAACGAACTTTGTCTCATGGAAAGCCCGGATTTTACTTGTGCTGAGGGAGAATGAGTTGTGGGAGGAAGTAGTTAGAAACACTACAGCAAATCCCATTACTATTCCTCCTTCTACTGATGCAGTATTACTTGCAACCTTTAATAAGAAGGATATTAAAGTCATGAGGATAATCTTAGATGCTGTTAAAGACCATGTTATTCCTCACATTTCAGCGAAGGATCATGCGCATGAAATGTGGACTGCTTTGACCAGTTTGTTTGCTAGTACTAATGAAAATAGGAAGATGGTACTTAGAGAGAAGCTGAAGAACGTCAAGATGGTCAAAGGAGAGGCATGTATGACTTATCTTACTAGGATCTTGCAGGTGAGAGATGAGCTTGCAGCTGTTGGGGTGGCCATTGATGCTCCTGAGTTAGTGCGGACAACCCTGAATGGGGTGACTGCATCTTGGGCTGTGTTTGTTCAGGGGTTGGTGGCCAGAGAGAACTTACCATCTTGGGACAGAGTATGTGATGACTTTGTTCAGGAGGAGACTCGGAGGGGTTTCTTGCAGTGCAGTGGTTCTACTAGTAGAGGGGATGAGGAGGATGTGGCATTGACGACGAAGGGGAAGAAGAAGAGCAAGAAGGGTCCTAAGAAGGGTGGGGCCAAGCAGCAGCAGGATGAGTAGAAGAAGGATATGAGCACTGTGAAGTGCTTTGCATGTCACAGGATGGGACACTATGCTGCTACGTGTCCGAACAAGAAGAAGAAGAAGCAGCAGACAGCCGCTTCAGCTGAGATCGATGATTTTGCAGCTAGATTTCAGAGTGAGTTTTCACTATGAGAGAGAGAGAGCATCCATTCTCACCAGTGCGGATGTTGACAGACAGAGGAAGTTTTCCTGTGTGACAGACCATTCTTACAGTGCATCTACTTCCAACACTTGGTACATAGATAGCGGAGCCTCGAGCCACATGACAGGTGCTCGTGAGATGTTCTCCGAGCTTTCATAGGCAGATACAGATGTGGAGGTTGTGTTGGGAGATGACTCAGTAGTCAGTGCAGTTGGACGTGGGACCATTACATTTCAGAGGGAGTCCATGAGTCCCATGGTATTGCGGGATGTATTTTATGTACCTAGGCTGAAGAAGAACCTAGTGTCAGTTTCCATGATCGAGGATCAGGGTCTTGGGGTGTCTTTCATTGATGGACACATGCATATGTTTCCCAAGGCTGCAGGACCATCTGCTTCAGTTGCCATTGGAGCGAGATGTGGGAAATTGTATAGGCTCTTGTTTCAGCCGTAGCATGCTTTAGCACATAGCAACAACAGTGAGTTGTGTGAGCTTTGGCATAGGAGGATGGCTCACTTGCATCATCCAACCTTGGGGTTGTTGAGGCACATGGTGACAGGTTTACTGGAGTTCAGCACGAGGCAGAGTGATGTGTGCAAGGGGTGTGCTTTGGGAAAGTACACCAAGACTGCTTTTCCGAGCAGTGATAGCAGGTCAGCTGGTACTCTTGACTTGATACATTCAGACTTATGCGGACCTATGTCTTCTGTGTCCTTGAGAGGATACGAGTATTATGTGACATTCATTGATGATCATTCCAGTAAGACCTGGATCTACTTTCTGAAGAGCAAGAAGTCTGAGGAAGTCTTGCAGAGGTTCCAGGAGTTCAAAGTTCTTGTGGAGAACCAAACAGGGAGGAAGATAAGAGTCTTGAGATCGGATAACGGGGGTGAGTATACCTCCAAGGAGTTTGATGGATTTTGCAGACAGGAGGGGATCAAGAGACAGTTGATAGTTCCATATACTCTAGAGCAGAATGGAGTAGCAGAGAGGAAGAATAGGTCCATTGTTGGAGCAACTTGAGCTATGTTACATGACCAGTCACTTCCTTTCTTTCTCTAGGCTGAGACTTGCAGCACCGCTGTATACCTTCAGAACAGGAGTCCCCATCGGGCAGTGGGGAATATGACACCTGAGGAGTGCTTTTCAGGCAAGAAGCCTGAAGTTGGCCATTTTCGTATATTTGGTAGTCTGACTTATTCTCATGCCCCTTTAGAGAAGAGGACAAATTTGGAGCCCACTGCAGAGAAGGGCACCTTTGTGGGTTATGATGAGATTGCGAAGCCTTTCTGCATTTATCTTCCCTCTCAGAGGAAAGTGGTGGTGAGGAGGGATGTGAAGTTTGAGGAGGAGCGAGCCTTCAGGAGGTCGAGAGAGTCAGAGCAGGGAGAGCAGCAGGTCCCTGCACCTCAGGTTGTGGCATAGGTTCCATCTACGCAGCAGTCAGGATCACAGGTTTCTGAGGTTACAGGACCACAGAGTGTTGGGACAGGTTCACCAGGTTTAGTGGTTAGGCCAGCAGGTTCTTCGGGGACAGGTGATGGGTCTACTATTACAGGTACACCTTACGTGGGATCGGGATCAGGATCGAGATCAGGATTACAGGGTACACCTGGTGTTGGCACACTAGCTTTAGGTTCACAAGTGACTGGGGTTTCTAGCTCTGGTAGTTCTTCAGATGAGGATAGGCTAGTGTGGGAAGAACGTTCAGGGAAAAAGAAGCCTAAGTGGCTTCGAGAGACCTTAAAGGATGCCTTAAAGGCTGGGACACCCTGTGACAAGGTGAGAGCAATTAAGATGCCTGACAAATTGGGCATGGTGTTGGTGGCTTGTACATGAGATTCTGAGCCTTCTACTTTTGAGGAGGCCTCCCAGCATTCGATATGGAGAGATGGCATGATGGATGAGTACCATTCCATCATGAAGAATGATGTATGGCAGATTGTTTCGAGACCGGAGGGGAAGTCAATGGTGACTTCTCGTTGGCTTTACAAGCTTAAGCATGTGGCAGATGGGAGTGTGGAGAAGTACAAAGCCAGGTTTGTAGCGTGGGGGTTTTCACAGGTTGAGGGCATTGATTATGATGAGACTTTTGTGCTGGTTTCTCGGTATACGTCTATCAGGGCATTGATTTCCATTGCAGCAGAAATGGGTTGGAAGATCCATCAGATGGATGTGAAGACCGCATTTCTGAATGGGATCATACAAGAGGAGATTTACATTGAGCAGCCTTAGGGCTTTGAGATAAATGACAGAGAGACACATGTATGCAGGCTGAAGAAGGCCCTTTACGGGCTGAAGCAAGCTCTAAGAGTTTGGTACTCCAGGATTGATTCTTGCTGAGTATGGGGTTTTAGAAGAGTGAAGCAGATCCGAATCTCTACTTCATCATGGTTGGAGATGATCCGCTTGTTCTTCTGCTATATGTTGATGACTTGTTTATCATAGGGAGAGAGAGACCCATTGTAGCTTGCAAGAAGGATCTTGCTGCAAAGTACGAGATGACTGATATTGGGCTGATGCATTATTTTTTGGGATTGGACGTTTGGCAGGAGCTTGGACATATTTTTTTAGGGCAGGGAAAGTATGCAGTTGATATTTTGAGGAGATTTAGGATGGAGGATTGCAGGCCTATGTCGACACCTATGATCACCAACTGGAAGAAGCTTCATGCTTCTGAGGGAGAGTTGGTGGATCCTACTTTATACCGTCAGCTTATTAGGTCATTGATGTATCTGATAAACACTCGGCCAGATTTGTGTTTTGCAGTGAACACTCTTAGCCGGTTCATGGTTGAGCCTAGGAGTGTGCATTGGGTCGCTGCAAAACATGTGTTGCGCTGTCTTTCAGGGACAGTGGATTTTGGTTTGGACTACAGGAGGTCAGAGGGGATAAGATTGGGTGGCTATACAGATTCAGATTGGGCAGGCAGTGTGGTAGACCGGAAGAGCACTTCCGGATGTTGTTTCAGTTTGGGCTTGGCAACAGTGTCGTGGTTCAGTAAGAAGTAGAAGTCTGTTGCATTGAGTATTGTAGAGGTTGAGTACATGGCAGCCAGTTTGGCCAGCTGCGAGGCCTTGTGGCTTCGTAAGTTGTTGGTGAATTTATTTGGTCAGGAGCTTAGGCCTACGGTGATTTACTATGACAATCAGAGTTGCATCCAGCTCTTTGAGAATCCAGTCTTTCATGATCGGTCAAAGCACATAGAGATCAGATATCATTTCATTCGAGACTATGTTCAGAGAGGAGAAGTTACGCTTCAGTATATTTCCACTAATGAGCAGGTAGCAGACATACTGACGAAGTCTTTGAGGAGAGGCAAGTTTGTCTTCTTCAGAGACAAGTTAGGAGTGGTGCAGAACACCTTCCTCGGTAAGAGGGAGTGTTAGTTTTGTACCTAGGGAAGTTTTCCCCTAGGGGACATAAAGTGACCCTTGCATTAAATGACTTAAGTAAAAGCGTTGACTTTAGAGCATTAAAGTCACTTTTTGATAAATTTAAGTGGGTGAGTGAAATTAATATTTTAGAAATAAAATATGAGCATTTAATTTCAGCCCTTGATCTAATCTAATCTCCACTGTTGGATTAGACTCACCCTAGGGTTTTCTCAAAAAGGCATGAGAAAGGCATTTTGCCTCACTTTTGCAGATTGAAGTGAGAAGAGAGAAAGTCTCCATTTTTCCTAAGCAAGAGGAAAAATTTTGCAGCACACAAATCAAGGGAACTGACAACAGCAAAGAGGGCACGAAAATCGAGAAGACAACAACATTTATTGCTATTCCGTACAGTCTGTACGGTACGGTTTTTGAGGCAGCAGGCACGATTTTCAAGGCAGATTTCTGGGCACGATTTTTTAGAAAAAATATTTTTTTGGGCACGAATTTCGAGGTCCATATGATTTGTATAGTTCGTTCGTACAGTGGGTACAGTGGCATGGAAATCAAGGCAGAAAACAGAAAAAATCAGAGTTTGATTTTTGCTACTCGGTACGCAAATCGAGAGAGAAATTTATCTTCCGGGTTGAGATAAGTTGGTTTGATATTTTCTGTGTATTGCTGTAAATGATAAACTTCTCCTGAAAAATGAAAATACTCTCTCTGACTGGTTTTCCCCTAGTGGGTTTTTCCAGGGCCATTGGCAAAAAATCCTAGTGTTCTGTGTGATTAAATGGCGTGCTGATTTTTATTTCCTATCACTGAAAAGATTGTTTACAGCAGTGTTTTAAGTCTGAAAATTTTTGTTTATTTCCAGCACTTTATTTTTCTGAGAATGTCATAAACAGTGATATAAATTTTACTTGAAACCGGTGGCTGAAAACTAGTGAAAAATCTACAGTATTCAAGCAAAGCTAGACAAGAGATTATAAATCTTACCCTAGGTCAACAAAGGAAAGGAGCAAAGACAAGCTCTAGAAATCCTTCTTTAACCACGAGTTATCATTAACTATTCCTTGAATCAACCTCGAAAGCTTAGCAAAACCTTGAAAATCGACAAAATTGTCCTTTACACCATGAGAATATGGCGAGGGAAAGTGCGGTAGACTTGGATGCTCATGTAAACCAATAAAAATAAAATTAGAATTGTAATAAACCCTTGTTCTTGTTTAAAATGAGAAGGACAGGTGCTTTATTTATACTAGGCGCCCTCCTGCATTTTGGCTTCAAGCGGACTTTACAAATTAACATGCTTTTATTAATTTAAAATTGACTTTTACACCCACAATGTAGTTGTGGACTAAGCCAAATAGTACAAATGATGACACATACACATGTAGCTCAACAAATGATGCCATATTTGAGCCCAAGAGGGGGACGTTATACCCCAACTAACCCCAACGTTTGTCTTTTCCCCTCAATGCCCCTCTTTTTCTTGGAAGGTATGACCTTTTTGTGCTTGCTTGATGGAGGACCATTAGAGCAAATTTGGGGTCTAAAATGAGCCTCCTAAGGAAAATATTAAAAAAAATGCCATGTCGCACTAAGCATATGCCACATCACACTATGTTAGAGGTGTTATCTAGTGAAGGTTAATCTATAATATATATTGTTTCGTTATTGTTATTTGGAAAAGCATGTTGGGTTAGTCTAGAGTTAAGAGGCGAGGATTGAAAATAATAATGAAAGATTTGGATTCTTGTGCACACACAATAAATGATGTAGTGGTAAAGTTTTTAAATTTATATAATAATACATTTAAAATTTATAAAATATATTAGTACTTTTATATATTTAATAATAAATTCAAAACTAAAAAGTTAAAGTAAATAATTTTTTTTATAATATTAAAAAAATTATTAATATATTATATAATATGTAAAAATGTATATTATTTAAGAAAGTTGTTATAATATAATATGAAATTTAGGTACATATCTTATCTAGTTAAGATATTATACTAGGATCTAGGGATGTGTTAGCTAGGATAGTTAAAATATATATTGGGTATGCATATTATATAGGGTAGTTATAATATATATTAAATACGTATATTATAATTATTGTATATATTACATATACAATATGTACCCCCACTATGTTAAATGGTAGTTATATGTTAGGTATAATTAGTATATTATATTATTATATATAGTATATTATTTATTAATTTGTTGTGTGTTAGTTGGTATATTATATAATATAAGTTGTTATTTATTTTATATATAAATAATTGATTATTGTCTATTATTTATTTTTTAAAATAATTAATGATATAAATTGTTTTTCGTATTTCAAGATAATTTCATATTGATTTTAATTAAAGTGATATGTACTTTTATAATGGTTGGAGGTAGTGATGATATGAAACATTCTATATTTAGTATTTCAAGAATATTTATGATATTTTATTGATATTTTAATCAAGGAGAGTTTTATATGTGGTTAACTATTGCCAAATAAAAATGCGACACACTATATTCTTTGATTTCTATATGTCCAACTCAACGATAATTGTTGACCCAATTTCTTGAAATCCTATTGGTTTTTGAATTCCAACTCATCTATGGAATTTTTTCTTATAAGGCCCATTTTAGACCCCAAATTTGCTTTAATGGTCCTTCTTGCTTCGAGGTGACCAAATGAGGGTTTAAAAGATGGTTGGATGTCCATGTGGGAAAGAGGAAGGTGTGTTAAGGTGGCTATAAGACCCTTACAAGTGCAATCACCTTTCCATAATAAATGTGACTAAGGGCTTCGTAAGCCATGTGTCCCAATGGGACTATCCCACAATGCCCCAATATCTAGACATAGGCATAAAAGTTATGTAGTATGGGAAACGCTCCTAGATTATAGGAAACTCTTTCATGAAGTTACGATGTTCTAGGGAATTTGGGAACTTGTAGGAAACTTTCCATATCCAGTGGGAACCATTCCAGATTGTTGGGAACTAAATAGGAACTTTTTCTTGCGTGTTTCTTTTACTAGGAGCTTCCATGCATTCGTGATCGCCACTTGGGTTGTTAACAACATTCCTATTTGCTCGCAACCATGCATATATACATGGTTGACTCAAAATTGTCTCTAGAAAACTAAGTTGTAGTAATAATCTATTTTGTGCTACCTTGTCGAGTTGCACTAATCTTTCTCTACTGCCAGTGCTACAGTATTCACTCATCCCTAAGTTGAATTGCAGTTGCCACTAATCAATAATAAATGTAAATCTATTTTGACTTTTTGTATATCAAGTAAAGGACAATGAATTTATATATTTTACTATTTACTTTATGACTAAAAAAACAAACTTTTAACTAACTGAAAATAGTTTTAAATCTTACTTTAAAACTAATTCATGTTACATTTAAATAAAAATTATCTTGATTTTTATTTTATAATAATTTAAATTTGATTATTTATACACCTTTGCAAATACCCTAACATAGAATGGCTTATAAACATATAACATTCTAATACATTTTATAGGGACTATAACTTCTAAAAGTTTCCACTTTAGAAAGAGTCTACCTTATATAATCAATGACGTGGATGGTAATCTTGATTTTATTGCCATTTCCTAAGAGGTTCTAGTTACAACCGTAATATAAAGGATAAGGTAAGTCATCTGGTTTGTATTAATGTTTCTTTACTTCTCTATGTATCTTTTCCCCTCGTGTTTTTAATTATTTTATTTTTATATTTTTTAAATATATATTAGGGCCGTTCCCAACCTGTCATTTCCTATGAATTTGAGGGGAACTTCTAGACGTATCCGATACTCATAACCACATTCCCTACGTTCCTGCGTTCCAGAAACTTGTGCAACATAACATAAAACCCTAACAAGACCGTGGATTAAGCATCCAATCAAGGGCTAGTCAACAATGCCAAAAGACCAAGACACTGTGATAAATACCAAGAGGACGTGCCATGACCAGACTACAGGGACAAAAAACCCTAATTGTTCAACACTTGTACAAAACATCCCATCATGGCCTTTTTAGAATGGCAAGCATAACCCTCATTTTGGAGTGCCTAATCACGATTGTTAAAGATGAAAATGAGGGCAACAACTGCCTCCAAATTGAGGGTATATGCTCTTCTCGAGGGTGCATGAGAACTCCAGAATCTCCTATAACCTGTTACCTAAAACATTATCACAAAAACACATCAAATATAAGGGAGGGATAGACACATGTGCCTTATTCTTTCTTTGGAGAAAATTAAAATTGGAACTTAGTACTACCTCTAAACAAAATAAAAAACTGAAATAAAAGAGGCCTAAAGGCAAAGGGTGTCACGTCCCCACCCCTCATATCGACGATGGAGAGGACGCCACTACGACACTGCTGCTGTCAGACAGGCAAGATAGCCCCATGAACATAAACATGAACATGCATTGAATTAATAACATATACATGAGTATAAAACATGCAATATACAACGGAAGTAATAACATCCTTTCAATCATTCAAACATTCAACATGCTCATTTTAATTCATAAAACAAATAGTTTGCAGACATTAAGCACAAGAATAAAAGTAAATACTTATCTTGTAATTGCGCTATCCCGCAACTAGCTACGTCGCTGCAACGTTCCACCCAACCATAGGCCAGTGTGCTCATTAATCTCTCAGCACCACTGCCACCTCCGAGCTGGGCATGATTCCACAAGGAACTAAGGAACAACAGGCTCATACACATAGCCAAATACATATCAAACCCGACCAAGCCAAAAATATATTTGGGTTTATTAGGCTACTAGGGAAACAAGCTAATAGCATAAGGATTCCTTGGACTCACTCCGCCAAGCCAACAATCACACCCAAACACTGTCATACCCTCTAACAGACGGGTCTCTTGGACTTACTCAGCCAAGTAAACACTTTGCATCAAACAAACAGTCAACCAATTAATCAAAACACAACCACACACAACTGCTGGATATGAGAAAAACGTTTATGGGCAACCCAAAACGAAATGGCTAAGGGGAACAACACCCTGGAACATCAAATACGCTTTTAGGAAACGTTCTTGTGCAAATTTAGCCACCACAAACCCCCAAATCGAAATCTGATCTCTGAAAACGTCCTTGAGCATTGTCAGAGCAAAAACGACCATCATTCACACCCAAAACAAGAGATCTTGGTTCCCTAACCACTGAGAAACACAAAAACGAATTTATGGGCATGGAACAGTGAAGAAAACATTAGGAAATCATGGGGAAAATGCCCAACACTCAGTTGCCTGCAGAAGACCAAAAACGACCTCTTGAAACCCCCAAAACGTGAATCACTACTGCACATTTACTGAACAAAACAAAAACAGGATTTCCCAGCTATGACAATCAGGAAAACCACAACAAAAACGCCTAGGAAGGATCCCAACCATTGAGAATTGCCCAAATCGAATTCCCAGCCATCGGAAAAATGAAGGAAAAAAACAAAAACATGAGGGAGAATGTCCCAGCCATAGTTACATATATCGTGTCGGCGAATATATCGCCGGGGGTCCAGAATGTAACTTATCGGCAGCAACAGCGAAAATATCGGCAAATGTCGCAAAGCATCAAAAAAATACAAAAATAACCATTTTTTTCAATTTTTTTAACATCGAAAGCAACAACAACATCAAATAAACACATTGCTACATAAATATGAAAATACAACTAATATATAAGATGCATAAGATGTCAAATGGTGGATCATGATCACATATCGACTATAAAGTTATAAACTGAAAAAATTGAAATATGTTCTTGATGGAATGATAGAAAATCACATCACATGATCAAAATAAATGTCTCTCAAGAAATTAATCATCATGACTCAGGAGGCATCTAGATACTACATAATACAATAATAAATAGTAGGAATCATCAATCCCCTCTACCCCTTTTATAGGCAAGGAGCACCACTCTTCCTCTGGAAGCAGTAGGGGGTCTTGTAGGTGCTTTGGATGAGTTAGGCATCAAATTGGAAGTTCCAACTACTTAAGCTATGGTGGAAGGCCTAACTACTCTACAATTTTGATGAAACTTCCCATGTTTAATGAGTGAAGGGTACATTTTTATTAAGGTCACGATAAAATATTTCAATAGTCAATGCCACCAACATCAAGGTACAGGGATTGGTTGATGTGCTTGATTAAATGCCAATCCCATACCTTCATACTTGATCAAATCCAGTGGAATTGTTGAAATCTTGAAATCCTGAAAACTATTAAGTCTCTTGAATTCTAAATGGGATCTAAAATTCTACTTTTTGCATATGAAGTTCGATGAGGTTGGAACCACTCTCAAACATCCCGAAACAATTAATGGCAATGTTAAAAATTTAAGTAAAAGGATAGCAAATGAAAGTAAAGGAGAATGTCACTTTTACTTTAAGAATTTAATACTACCATTTATTACTTTAAGAATTTAATATATTTAGGTTTAATCACACTACCAAAAACTTAACCCATGAATTTGTTTTTCAAATTTCATGCAAATTTTTTTAGCAGGGCAATATTTTCCAAAATATCCCGATAAATTCCCAATATATTGCGACATATTGAATATATCGCGATATATTCAAAATGTCGAAAATATTGCGAATTTTTAGTGGTGATATATCGTCAAGGGGGATGACTCACGATATATCGCGATATCGTCGATATATGTAACTATGGTCCCAGCTATCTCCAGCTGCGTGAGGAAGCAAACGCATGGGTGAATAATGGCTTGGGAAGGCATTTTCCAGCATTTACTTGCCCAAGAAGCCAAAAAAAACGTTTTCCAAAAATGGGTAACTCCCCAAATTCGAATTTCACCTCCATACTTTTTCCATCCCAAGGCCATAACTTCCTTTACCAAGTTTAGATGACTGGGGATAAAAGACAAAAAGGGTGGTTGACAACTTGATGGTTTTTCCCTTTGACATTTGGCCTTTTCCCCATAGGATCAAAGGTTTGAATAATTCGCCCTCCCTATTCCTAGTGAAATCATGCCCCCATCTCTGTAACGTTGCGGCGCATAGCTAGTTGTGGTATTTTTATTAATTCGCATTTTACATGATGTCTCAAACATATTGTGTTTAACTAGCACATAATCCATCGACATCGATTTTAATCGCCGAAACATAAAACACTAAATCTATGGTGGGGCCTTTGCCTTGAGCTCCGCACCACGATTAATTACAATATTTACATCACATGCAATTCAATACCATGGGGTCAAAACCGGGGTGTTACAAAGAGAACATGAGAGAATTTTTTTACCATCCTACTCCTACTCTAATAAGTAAGGAAAAACATGCCAAGTAAAATCATACTGCCAATGGAGCCACCATATTAACTCATCCACTTTCATGACCAAGTCTTCAAGCATCATGTGCTTGCACAAGCCTCTTTTCACATAAGGATACATTTCTTCAGTCTTCAACTAGCCTTTCCATGCAAGCTCACTGTTTTCACAAGCCCCATCTATCCACCATTGGATAGGGCTAATGAAATCTCTTCATCATCATGGTGCTCTTCAACACCTGTAAAGACTTTATGGGAACCTTCAAGGAGGAAAGGCTTGAGCCTTTTCAACATCATTCTACCTCCACCATAGCTCGAAGAGAAAGTTTGAGATGAAATTGTACACCCAACCTTGGGTTCATGACATGCATGAAGGGGCTGGAAAATCCCTGCATAAGAACCCTTAAATGGAAACCCCAAACTGTGAGATAATTCAGCGAGACTACCAAGTGCAAATGGCTGAGAGATACCTTCCAAAATCTGCTCAAAATTTTCCCTAGGAGAAGGTGATGAGGGCTGCTCCAAACCAGCAACATTAAGCTCTGTCTGCTGCTTCAAATCTGCTCTAAAATCAGCATTAGACGCTGGAAAACAAGGCTAGAAATTCACCTCCAAGCTTGCCCTAGGAGAGGGCAAAACATGCTGATCCAAATCTGCATAAAAATCCGGCTTTGGCTGATCCAAATTGAAAACCTCTTCACTTCCACATGGCTGGAAATGATCATGAACATCTTCCTTGGAACATGTGTGATCCAAAGACTCAAGTACAATACTCCTAGCCCTTGAAGATTCATAAATCGTAGTTCCAATAAACCTATAATAATCATCATATACCTGACCAGTGTCCTCAAGCAAAGAAAGTATGCCTTTGTCTTCATAACTGCGACAATAATCATATGGATCTTAAAAGCAATGACAAGGAGAACTTACACTCTTCTTTTGCAAGGAGAGGGGAAAAAGAAACTTTGTGACCTTCCCCGTCAATTAGGGCTTCATCTTTTTCAAGCTTACTTCTAGAGCTTGATCTTCATCATGGGCTTCTTGATCACTATCTTCAACAGTACCTTCATCTTCAAGCGAGGGCTAGAGACGTATTCTTCAATGGTTGCCTCTTAATCTTCCAAGGGTGGACCAAGACCTTCTTCAAAAGTCTTTTGTTCATTAAACATGACGTGTTCAACAATGGGGAGCCATTGATCACTTTCATGAGGACACCAATGCTTGCAAAAGGCTTCAAGCAAGGCTGCAAAAGATGGTATTTTTCATTTGCCCAGAGACTTGAGCCAAGACCTTGCATTACCCTTGAGGCTCAATGAAAAATACTTCATCATGTCATTTTCATAAGTGAGCCCTTTTTCTCTATGAAATTTAAAGCATAGTTGCATATATCGGCGATATATTGCCCATATCGCAAGTCATTCCCCTTGGCGATATATCGCCACTAAACAGTCGCGACATTTTCAACATTTTGAATATATTGTGATATATTCAATGTGTCGCGATATATTGAGATATTTTGGAAAATATCGCTCTGCTAAAAGAGTTTGCATGAAATTTGAGAAATAAATGGTAATATTAAATTCTTAAAGTAAAAGTGCCATTCTCCTTAACTTTCATTTTCTATCCTTGTTTGAGGATGTTTGAGAGTGGTTCCAACCTCATTGGACTTGATATGCAAAAGGTAGAATTTTAGATCTGTTGCCGCCTTTCACACACCTGGGAAGGGGGGAATGTGGCATAAATCTTCAAGCCCCTCTATGTGTTATTGGGGGCAAGTCTCGAGTCAAGGCTGTCACCTTGTTCTTGACTCCTCTGTTTAGGCAAACTCCTAACGAAGCCAAGGGGGGTAGACCCTACGAGTTACTAAGGCTGGTTACTTAGATGATGATGAGTAAGTTTCTTAGGAGTTTTGACAATGAATTCGACACAAGATATTTGCAATATTTGTTATACCACAACAACATAGAAATCAAAGCTTGATAAGCAGTGATGCGGAAACATATGATAATATCAAATAGATCAGTGCCAATAAGTCCACAAATGAGATTGCTGTTGAAATACAAATGGGTGTTGCAAGTGCTCTTGGTCAAATTTTAAGTTAATGTATGATGAGTGAATTAAATTAGGCGGGTGGGACTCCAGATATATCCAGGGGGTACTTGGAGTATGTCCATAAGTAACAACCGCTACGGCTACCCGTAAGGAGTGTGCGGGTTGAATGGAGTCTCTGAGACCGTGTTCATAATATACCCACTAGGATGTAATGGAGATCGACGCCTCGAGGTCACTGTCCAGTAGTTCCCACTTCCTTTGGGTATTTTGCCACCGTTTACGGTTTAATCGAGGCATTGGATTTCTGTCGGAGGTGGTTAATTGGGGAAAGTGAATCCTAATTACTTTAGTCACTCGCGTTTCTTTTGATACAACTTGATTGATCGGACGAATCGCAACCAAGTGCAGAGCATACACGCTGGAGCATTGATAAGTTTTTTAAGGATTTTAAGTTGTGTGCTTTGTTAAAAAAATGAGAACCTCCAGGAATCTCTTTCGATCCAAGTGGACCTCAATCGGGAAAGCGAGGAGGGGTTAATTTTAGATGATAAGACATAAACAAAATAAAACAAACATCAAAACACAACTCACAGGTTATCTAATTAGTCCTACCACGCATCTCTTTCCCCTTTCGGGTCAATCGGGAAGTCATGGGGTAAGTAGTATGATTACTTTGAATTCGTAAGAGATATTGAAATGCTTATGATTCAAAGTATACAATGCTGCAATACAAGTCAAAACTAGAAAAAAACAAAAAAGTGCACAAATCACAAAACGTAGGATTCCCCCTGGGGGGATGGGGAGTTGGCTCAAAAGAGCCTACTCAAACTTGTTTTTTTTTAATTACGGGTTACAATAATCAGCAAATTAATTGAAAAATTGCTGCTTGGTTCTTATATCGAACGAACCCAAGGGCTTACAAAGTACAACAATAATGACTACGGAAGATGGGGAGACCCCTGGGGGGTTTTGAATTGTTAGATTTTTATCATTCAAGCTAGCATTATCTTAGGATCTTTAACTGAGAGAATAACATGCACAACAATAAACACAAGAGACAAGACACAGAATTTTCCTCGGGGAAACCATAAAGGAGAAAACCCTCCAACTTCCTCAGAGATAGAATGAGCACCAATGGCAGCAGTAAAACCCGAAAACATAAAGATGATCTCCACAACTTCTCTCTCTCTCTCTCTCTCTCTCTCTCACTTGAGAGAACTACTTCTCTCACTCATGCGCCCCAATGAGTGAGTGTGTGTGTGATAAATAGAGAGACTCACTCTCTATTTATATTCTTTCGTTCACTCAATGTCCACTTTAACATGTCGGCCCTACTTAACAATTACTTACTAGAGCTGACATCTCTAGGAGTGTCTAATAACCCTAGTGCCCCACAATTGTGGGGACTTTGCCCTCCGATCAACAAGGAGGGTTAACCTTGACATAATTGTGGGGACTATTGCCCCGACTTACAATGGAGGGTTAACTTCAATGACTTTACATGACTTGTTTACATTATTGAATCTCTCGATCGGAGCATCGGGGCATGACATGACTCAATTATATTATAGATACTTCCCGGAATAAACATCGAGGTACAATACATAAGATATACAAGTGAATACATTTCGAAGTTACAAATACATCAACACTCCCTCTTAACTAGGAAGGTATTCTCTCGACACAATTTATCAGCACAAGTCTTCTTCTCTGTATCATCTAGATCATCATCAAGTCATCTTCATATTCAAGTCATCTTCATCGTCAAGTCATCTTCATTGTCAAGTCATCTTCATTAAGTCTGGATCATCGAGTCTAGATCATCACTTGATCTGGATCGTCACTGCTGGATTATCATCAAGTCTGGATCATCACTTGATCTGGATCGTCACTACTGGATCATCATCAAGTCTGGATCATCACTTGATCTAGATCATCATCAAAGCTGGATCATCACTGAATCATCATCATCATTACTGCTTCTGCTATCTCAATCAAATGGTGCTATCTCTTCATTCTTCTCGTCACAGGAAGTTCTACAGAGCCAGCCCTTTTTTTCATGTTGGTTGTAGGCCTAGCCTCCATGTAGGTCTTCTTCAGTGCTTATATCTGACCCTAAGTTAGAATGGCCGGCCCAACACTTACATCTGACCTCATCTTGTCAGAAAGACATGCCCATCACTCACATCTGACCTCATCTTGTCAGAAAGGCCCAACACTCACATATGACCATGTGTAAATACTGTTGAATTTTAATGGTTATATCAGATCTTAAAACATTTAGCATCATAACATCATAACCATAAGCCAAAAGATCACTGAAAGATAGACAAGCACAACCATACAAAAAGAACACAAAGATTTATCCTGGGAAAACCCTAAAGGGAAAAACCCAACAAAAGCTTCCTCAATATAGATGCCCCAAAAATATAAAAGGTAAAACCAAAAGGCTGATCAAAGACTGATCCTCCTTCTTCAGCTACTTCTCTCTCTTCCACTAATGCGCTACACAAGTGAGTGTGTGTGTTCCAAATGAGGAGCGCCACACCTCTATTTATATTCATCCATTCACTTTAATAATTAAATCCGACATGTAGGCTTGAGTTACACATGTAGGCTCAAGTAACCATACTGGGGTGCTAATGACCCACCCTTACAATTAAAGGGGACTACCTCATGACTCTTATTAGTTCTTTCGATTAGAAGCATCGGGGTACAAAGTAATACAAGTGGTTCTCTCGGTAGGACCATCAGGGACCACAAAAAGATACATATAGAATATTCTTCGAAGTTACAATATTTTAACAAACACATCGCGCCAGAATGGCTCAACACTTATATTCGACCATGTGCGAACATACCACATCGGAAGGGCTTTGCACTTACATCTGACCATGTGCGAACACACCGGATCGGAAGGGCTCTCAGTCCCAGACTGAGGATTCCTAGTAACTGACCAGGTGCCTCCATTCTCCAAGAGAATGGCATCTCAGCACCAAGCTGAGTATTCTTGGTAATGGACCAGGTGCCTCCATTCCAAGAATGGCATTCAACACTTCTATCTGATCATGTAGGAACCAATCCTATAGTCACATCAGAATGGCTTAGCACTCACATTTGACATGGAAGGAACCAAATCCTCTCACCATGACAGAATGGCTCAGCCCTTACATCTGACCATGGAAGGAACCTAATCCTCCCACTATGTCAGAATGGCTCACGGACTCATCACTTCCCTTTGGAGGGAACCTCGATTTGGAGAACACCAAGCTTCTCCCTGAAGTACTCAAACTTCACTTTGGCCATTTCTAGCATAGAATCACATCAGGGCTGATTACGTTCATGGATAACCCGCGAGCTTCGCCAGGACCGATTACATCCGAGGACAACCTACAGGTCTGTTTACATCTGAGCAACCTATGAACTTCGCTAGGATTTATGCTCAGATAACCTGTCTCATCGACTATGCTAGAACTCCCTCTTTCGAGGGATCTCGATCTGGATCACATACTAGAGCTTCATTGCTCCTCTCTGCATCATACAAAAATGCAAGTCAGATCAAGCAAATCAAATAGTAGTTTTCAAACAAAACATACTACCTCCCAAATAGCAAGTGGCAACATCTTTTGCCTCAGCTGTACTCAGCGCCATGCAGGACTCCATCCTGCCAAACCAAGAGATCACACTTGATCCCATACTGAAGTAGCACCTTGAAGTGCTCTTCCTATCAATGGCACTGCCTGCCTAATACGAATCCACATAACCCTCCAGGTTAATCTTCTGATTCACCTCATACTTGAGCCCATAATCAACTGTACCCTTCAGGTACCTCACTGCATGCTTTGCAACCATCAGGTGAACATGTCTCAATGTGTTCACAGCAAAGAAAATATCTGGTCTCGTATTTGTCAGGTACATCAAGGACTAAATCATCTAACGATACATCGTGGCATCAACTGAATCTGATGAAGCAACACTCAATAGCTTCAGGTTCGATGCCATAGGTGTGGTCATGGCCTTGCAGTCCATCATCCTGAACCTTCTCAGGATCTCTACTGCATACTTCCCTTGTCCACACGTCCATGCCTAGAACGTAGTGCATCATCCCCAAGTCCTTTATCTCGAACTCAGTAGCAAGTCTTCTTCTTGCAAATTTAATGAGTGCCTCTTTTCTGTCAGGAACAAGTCATCGACATATAACAGGAGCATCACTGGTCTTCCGCCTTCAACCCTGAAGCAAAGGTTGGAATCCTCTTTACTCTTAGTAAAGCCTAGAGTCATCAGTAATTTATCCATCATGTCGTACCATGTCAAACCTCAGGATCTTCTGCATTCACTCCCTCTGAAGCAGAGCATCATTCTCCCTCTGTCTTACGTACTCTATGAACTAAAACATTCTGTACCGGAGTGACAAGTAGCTTCCTCTGCTACTAATATTCTATGTATCCATCTAGAATCATTGGATACCAAGATCCTCTATCTTGAACTTTTTCAAAAGTTCTTCTCGCACCCATCTGTGAGCTTGTCATCCTCTATAGACTTTCATCTTCAACCTTGTAGCAAAGGTTCAGGTCTTCATCAAGCTCTTCATGTATGTGTTATCCCATGGGTGTCTTCTGAGCTCGTACAATGCCTTCTTTCATTTGCACACATGATTCTTCCTGTCATGTGTATTTCTAGAGGCTGCAAATGTCTCTTCGTAGTCTATGCCTCGTGCTACGAATCTTGCCTTGTATCCCATGATGTTTCCATCTACTACATGATGGAACTACGAACTTCTCTACAAGTCTCTATACTGCATCCTAGACATCATTCTTCTTGAACTGATACACTCCTTCCCTTTCTTCTTAGCTACTTCTTGGAAGGTTCTTCATCAATGACGTCGCTTGACAGTGTTACATAACTGCACTGTGTCTGAGATCTCTTCTTTGAAAGTATCGTCGTATTATTCTTCATCTTGGATTCTTTATTGAATCGTTGTCACTTGTTCTTTGGAACAAGTCTCATCCTTCTTTGCTTGTAGGTGATTGTATGTGATCTTTTCTACAAGTCAAATGCATTTGTATGGTTAGAAACATTTCATAAGGCATATTCATAATGACAAATTCTTATGCATAAATATATGATCATGCAACTATTTTAGCCAATACAACATTCATCCATATCTCATGGAAACTTTCTAGATGCCTTCCATCTCTACCAAGACAACATTGAGATTGTGCACTAATCCAATATGTCAGCAAAGAGGTTTCATTCTAGATAAGTAGCAATGGAGAGTTGTATAGCATCATGAGCTACTTACCCATCACATGTATATTAGTAGTATACTGTCATTAATGCAAACATTCTATCATGCATAATACATCAATTGAATATAACAAAAACAATATCATGAAATGACAATTGAATACTTATCTTTATTTGTTTTGTGGGTAGACTCCTTCTTGAGCCTTCAACTTCATCATCTTCTTCATTCATAATAGCATCGTTTCTTATCCAAATGCTAAGATGGATAAGAGGTTCTTAAAGAGTTGATATTCCTCATCACTTGAGGGATCTTCTTTGGATGGTGAGAGCTTGATCTTCAGTTGCTCCCATCTTCTTTTCTCTTATTATGAGTCGAGCTTCTTCTTGTGTGTGCTCTTTCCAGAGTCTGCTGAAAGTAATCACTTCCTTCTGGCACACATTCCTCAAATGAATGAATCCCATGATCCTGGGAGGCCATTCAAAGTGGTTATCACAACTTCTGCATTCTCCACTTCTTCTTCTACCGCTTCAAGTTGTTCTTTGATTTGAGAGACCCTTGTAAAGTATGACTGTATGGTCTCTGCATTCTGGATCTTTACATTCTTCGACTGTTTTCTCAAAGTCATATTCTGATTTATGTTCTTCGCTTCAAATACCTTGGTTAAGGAATCAAACATCTCTTTCGGTGTTTTTAGGGAAGACACTTGTGGTATAAGGTGATCCGTGATTGAATTAGCAATGATCTTCTTGGCCTTGACCAAGTTCTTCTGGTGTAAGGCTTTTAGCCTCATCTCCCTCTGGAATTGGAACATCTCTATTCATGTAGGTGTCTAATTCATTTTCTTCAGAGAGATCATATACTTCCATGCTTGGAAGTTGTCAACTTCACCAAGCTTGTGTGATAGATCACTTTGAACCACAACTGTTCCAATCACGACAAACCTGCAAGCTAAACAACAAATCCTGCAAACAAAAGAATTAAATTTGAAGGTACATATGAGAAATAGATGACATAGCATGAAAATAATCTTATTCAGCATGCAAATATTAACTCATTCAAGCATATGTAGCAAAATAGGAGGAAGTAAACTTATTTACAATGATCTATTTCTATAATTCCAATAATCATTCAGGTAGACAACAGTTTAATGCAAAAATTGAAAAAATAGTAGTTCACCTCAAAAGCAGCATGATAATGATGATCCACACATGAAAAGTACTCCACAATTTAGCCTCCAAAGCTTCTCTTTATTTCAACAAAAAGGATGATCAATACAATATTACACAATAGCAAGCCTTTATTTCCAGCTCTAACTAGCTTGGAAGAGGAAAAAATTGCTTTATTTATAGCTACACTGGCCAAGAGGGGTGCATGCCCGACTGAAGGAGAGACTGCAGCTAATGGAGAGTCAAGCCGATCCTGATTTGATGATGAACTGAGTCCAACTAGACTGGAATTGCGAATTGGAGTGACACTTCACTCAGTGAATTGAACCACCCATCAACCAACTCCTAGATTGATCCACACGTGTGGAGGAGAGGGAAAGGAGGGCGCAACCCCCAAATCTGCATGATCTTGTTAAGCTCCTCTTCAGCCTTGATCATGCCTTCAATCAAGGAATGGGAACTCCTGGTCAATCTGAAGTCGATGAGACTGATTTCAGTCAAATCAGAGCAAAATCCATTGATTTAGGAATTTGGATTTGCTCCATTATTTAATTAATTTTTAATTAAATTTATTAATATTTGATTTTTTTGGATTTTCTCACCCGAGTGATGGAAAAATCACTCAAAACTTAGGAAAAGTGGGTTTATGGGTTTACTAGGTGCTCCAAGTTAGAAAATGAGCACCCCCATGACTAAATCTAACTTTTAACCCCACTTTTATTACAAGATCAATTTTTCCAATTAGACTATTAAAAAAAATAGCCTAAGTTTAGTGGAAAAATTAAAATTAAAAATTAAATAAAAACAAAACCTAGGAGAACTTAGCACAGGTTCATATGACTCGACCATAATGCCTAGCATGTTTATACATTGATACACAGACTCTAATAACCTCAATAGGCCTAAATGCCAAGCCGACCACCCCAACTTTGGAGGTATTGAGTGAAAAACTCAGAAATTATCAATTGTTTATTCAACAACTAATAATAACCAAGGGAAAAAACATTATGGGCCGATCAGATTGATAAATAAAGTCCAAGAGACCGAGTCTTTTACAGACACTACCATGCTAGAACATTTTATTACAACTCCCTCAAGGGGGTATGAACACGTGGTCGATAAAAAAAACACTTCCCAGAAGCAAGTCTGAAGGTCTTCTGAAGTCCGAACAAATCATCTTTGTTCGGTTCACCAGGCTCACTTGATAACACCGACTAAGTATGACTTAGTAGGCAACATCTGGCTCCATCTAGGGACACATGCTCTGACTAATCTTCTGATCAAAGAAGAGGATGTGAGAACTCCGGAATATCTGGGTCCTACACAACAATTAAAGTTTATCAGTAACATGTATATAAAAGAAACCAACTGGAAAAGCATATTAATGTACAGAATTAGTATACAATGTACAAAAATCAATATTTTACAAGACTAATATACAACAGAAAAAGTTCAAGGTTAGTGCTATGGTACAAAACATCTATAATACAACAATATGATACATGAAATTTTTGAAAAGTACATGCAGGGAAAAGTTTAGAAATTGGCCCTGAAACCACTGATGCCAATGAAGGCATCAAGCCATCTCGACGAAGAACATCTTGAGGAGAAAGCCATTCACTGGTAGGCTTAACCTTTCTCCTTCCAAGTCATTCAAATAGAAAGAATTTGTTCATGCTACTTCATCAATGATATATGGACCCAACCATAAGCTGTCGAACTTTCTGTGTTTCTCGGGATTCTCCCGCCGTTTGTCCCAATGCAAGACTGTGTCACCTACTTGAAAGGATCGAGGCCGGGTAGATCTATCAAAGGTTCTCTTGACTTTGTCTGAATTTCTGTTACTCTGGTCAAGGGAATTTCTTCTGCTTTCATCTAACTCGATCAACTGGTTGATTCTGTTTTGAATGCCATCCTGGTCTGAGCTAAAGGTCTGGAGAAGTTGGTACACTAGAAGCGTTAAGTGGACTGGTAAGGTGACATCTAGGCCATAAACAAGTTCGAAAGGGCTCCTTCCGGTTGAACTCTTCTTTGTGATTCTATCGGCCCATAATGCAAACTTGATCTTGCTATCCCAGGCCTTTTTATTATCGCCCACAGTTTTCTTGATTATAGTCATTAATTTTTTATTGCTTGACTCAGCTAGACCATTTCCTTGGGGATAATAGTTGGATGAATGGGATAGGACAATGCCGTACTTGAAAAAAAAGGATGACATGTCAGAGGAACTGAAGCATCGACCATTATCTGTGATGATTCTGGCTGGCACACCGAATCTTGTGATAATCCTATCTTCTAGGAAATCCATGACTACAGCATCGGTTGCCTTCTTGGTGGGTATTGCCTCTACCCACTTGGTGAAATAGTCAGTGGCGGTGAGTATCCAAGAGTAACCATTGCTCGAGTTATCCTTGAACTTATCGATGAAATCAAGCCCCCATTGTTGGAAAGGGGCTTGGACTACTATTGGTTTTAAAGGCAAGGCTTTCATTTGCTGCTTTCCGGTGAACAACTGACACTGGGGCCAAACTCTGACAGACTTGTGCACATCTGAAAAAAGGTTCAGCCAATAGTAGCCTACTCTAAGGATTTTATGGGCGGTTGTTCTTGCTGCAAAATGTCCACCACAAAATCCTGCATGGAACTCAACCATGAGTTTTTTGGACTCATGTTCATCGACACATCTAAGTATTAAACCATCGGGGTTTCTCCAACCCAAACCATCTTTTGTTAAACAATACTTAGTTTCCTTTAACCTTAATGCTCTTCTTTTATGGCCAAGTAAGTGATCAGGGCATGTAAGGTACAGAGAAAAAAGATGATGTCGATATACCAAGGGTGCTGCTCTAATCTCTGAAGCTCGTCTGATACACTTTGTTTTGGACCAGTGTTTTGGCAAATTATTCCTAAGGCTTTTTCATTTCCTTGGGTCAACATCTTTGCAAGACCTTGTCTCTTAATTAACTTAATAGGTTTTATCTCTAAATCATACTCTTGAATCTTTGAAACCCATTTACCTCTGATGCCTAGGCAATCTTGTTGAGACATGATATCCTTGACAGCTGCATGGGGTACATACCCAATGATTTTAGAGTATCCCACATAAGTTCTAAAATGTTTAAGGGACTTGACAAGAGCATAAGCCTGTTTCTCCATGGTGGTATACTTCAACTCTGAATGTTGCAAGGCTCTACTCATAAAGGCTATAGGTTGCACTTGTCCCTCCTTATTCTTTTGAAGCAAAACACCAGCAATGGTGTCCTCTAAGGCAAAGGAAAATATTTGAAATTCCTTTGAATAATCTGGATTGATCAAGACTGGGGACTTGGATATAGCATCTTTGATAGACTGAAAACATCTTTCCCTTCATCCGTCCATTCAAATTTAGATGATGTCGATATACCAAGGGTGCTGCTCTAATCTCTGAAGCTCGTCTGATACACTTTGTTTTGGACCAGTGTTTTGGCAAATTATTCCTAAGGCTTTTTCATTTCNAGCATCTTTCTTTATCAACTTTTGTAAGGGCTTCATTAATTCTGCTAAATTTGGGATGGATCTCCTTATGAAATTTATCTAACCATTGAAAGATTGGAGAGCTTTAAGATTTCGAGGCAAGGGGACTTTCTTAATGGCTTCGACTTGCTCAGGATCAACCTTGACACCATCCTTAGAAATGATGTGTCCCAACTTGCCTTTGTTAACCCCAAAGATTGACTTGGCAGGGTTTAAGGAAATACCATTTTCCGACATCTTAAGAAAACCTGCCTGAGATGACTTATGTGGTCAGATCTTTCCTTTGAAAAAACAGTTAAGTCATCTTGATATATTTCGATTATTTTGCCTATAAGTTCTTTAAAGGAAAAATCCATGGCTCTTTGGAAGGTGGCACCGACATTTAATAAGCCAAAAGGCATTCTTAAAAATTTGTAGGTGTCCCAAGGTGTGGTGAATGTAGTTTTATGTTGATCTTCTTTACTCACCAACACCTGTTTATACCTGGAAAAGCCATCCAACATGGACATCATTCTTGATCTTGTTACTCTTTGAAGTAATGTTTCCATGTCGGGCAATGGGTAATTATCCTTAAGGCATGATGTATTTAGATTTCTGAAATCTATACATATTCTAATTGACCCATTCTTCTTTCTAACAACAACTAAGTTGAAGCACCACGATGAATGTCTTGTAGGTGCTATGATCCCTGTTGCTAACATCTTCTGAAGTTACTTTTGCGCAATGGGGGACAACTTGGGATTTATTCGCCTAAGCTTTTGTCGGAAAGGCTTGACCTCCTTAGCCTCTTCTGTGAGGGGAATAGTGTGTTGAAACACATCTTCCCAATAGGCTTTAAGGTCATCATAACTAAAGGCCAACACATCTTTATGCTCTTTGATTAAGTTGATCAAGCTGTTCCTTTCCTTTTCCGAAGTACCTTTTCCAATTTTTATTAACTTGGGGTCTTTATTCGTTCCTATGTTTATTTCCATATAATCCCCAATTTTTATTGATTCTTTTTGTTTTTTATGACGATCCTGTCGATCAAACAGATTTTCAAAAGCTATAAGGCTACTCGAGATGTGATTCCTTACATTATCCTCGCACTCATGATACTCTTTACCCTCCTGTTGATAACTGATATTTCCACCCTTAAACTCTTAGAGATTATGGATGAATCTCAAGAGTTGTTCATCGTCTTTAAACACCTGCCAATGATCTACATTATCCGAAATTGAAGGTCTGAAATTAATTTCCATTTTTCCATTTCCATTAATCATCTCATCTGAAGGCTGGAGGGTGGATGTTGCCACCGCCAATTTATCTGCTAACCCATTCATTTCCCTAGGGATCTTTTGAATGTTAAGTGCATCAAACCATTCCATGGTGTCCCATATGGCATTCCTATACTTCCTTAGCCTGTCACTTTTACACTAATACCGATTCTTAAGTTGGAGGACGACTAAGTCTGAATCACCTTTTATGTTCAACATCTTTATTCCCATGTCTTTAGCGGTTTCTAACCCTAGAAGCAATGCATCATACTCAATTACATTGTTCGATGGTTCAAACTCTAACTTGAAAGCAAAGTTGTAGATTTTATTTGAAGGAGAAATGATCACGATGCCCGCACCCTTTCCGGCTTTGGAATAAGCCCCATCAAAGTACATTTGCCAAACCTCATCTATATTTTCTTATTTAATGTTTTCCTTAATAGGGGCCATGAAATCTGACAAGATAGCATAGTTTCCAAAGTTGTCAGTGCAATGTACAAATTCATTTCTAGGATTTTTAGGGTTTTCTACGTGTTGTTTCCTTTGTTTCTCCCTATGGAGTATCACCCTTGTGTTTTCTGATGCAGGTATAGTAGCATATGTCCAATCCATTTGAATGTACCCACCAAGAGTTGTAGCCCACTTTCTGGATAACAACATACCCCAACTATCTGGCACATCAATCACTGTCACATCCATTGCCATGTCGATGTCCGGATACTTGGCCAATTTAACATGTAGATTTAAGATTATCCCTACCACTTCAACTTCTCTTGCATCCATTGCACAAACATTGTGGTAGGGTCGTGTGATCCTTAGATTTAGCTGTTCCATTACTTTTCTTGTTATGACATTTGATGAAGCACCTGAATCTAACATGTAGTTATGAAGGAGGAGATTATCAACTAAAAGGGAGACATAAAAAGGCGGGTGGTCTTCCCTTCTCGGATCAACACTGTTGAGGACTATAGGCATATCCTTAGGTTTAATAGATTCATCTTCAAATATAGAATTATTATTAGTGAGAGGATCCTCTTCGATAATATTATGAGTTTTATTCTGACTATCCTTTATGGCTTTTAACAACTTTTCTTTTTGACAAGGAATTTGAATGATATCAGTTGCATAAGCAGAGACCTTAACATCATTCCACCATTTTGCAATGTCAATCTTTGATTCTGGGACATCGGGGGGATTTGGAAAAGGAGGAGTTGCTACCTTAGGTTTGTACTGTTTAGCTGGTGAAGACTTCTCCTTCCTTCGATAAACTGCACCCTTGAATCTAGCCTCCTTCATTTCCTTAACCTTTTCTGGAGTAGGCATTTCACCATAGAAGTGGGAAAGGAGATCCTTCTCATGACTGTAATCTATGGCCTGCTGCCAATGTTGGTTTGACAAAGGGTAGGTTTGGCCTACCATGTATACATGATCCGGCTCGTTTGAAGTTGTTTCCTGATCACTGACCTCGGGAAGTCCATGTTCCATGACTTGATTTGCAACATAACAAGTATTCTCCTGGTGGAATTGTTCACAAGGTCTACACCATTGAATCACTTCCTCTACCATGTTAGCTGAGTCTAACTAGTTTGGGATCCTAGGTTCTTGATGAGGGACTTTCTTCTGATACATTTGATTTTGCTTGGGCTGAAAGTTCCTTGGTCCATTATTCCTTTCCATCATCACCAATCTATTCTGCTTGTGATTCAACTGTGCAGCATGATTGGCCATTTGTTGACTTTGACTAGTGACCAAGGTTTTATCATTTCCACCATCTCTTTCATGGGATCTTTGGAAGCGCCCTTCTCTTCTGACTCAACAGCCTTACCCTTGGTCTCTTTGTTGTGAGAAGAGTTTCCTTTAGTGTATCCCGGTATGTTAGATTTACCGGATGACTGCATGTTTGTTTCAATTTTCTTGGCAAGGATCTGGGCAGCTTTAAGATCGGCAGGTTCTTTATCTCTCAACTGGTACCTTAAGTCACCGGAGAAGGATTCAATGTAGTATATGGGGATAGAAGCATTATTTGGCTTTAAGTCATCATGAAGGTCCGCAACCACCCGCCTCAATTTAGTGTTGAATTCCTCTATGGTTTCATTCTCCATCTTCTTGATGTTGTGGAGGGCAGCAAGTTGATGTCTAGGTTCTTTCTTTTCTCCCCACTTCTCCCTAAAACCATCCAGGAAGTCCTTAAGGGTTGCATAAGAGTTGTTTGCCAAGTCAAGGTACCATTCTCTAGCGTCTTCTTCTAGGGATAAAGCAAACAACTTCATCTTAACATCATCATGGTCATTGGCCGCATCAATGCGGTAAGAGACTGGGTGCTTTTCAAACTTCCGCAGGTGGGACTTGGCGGTGATGGCATTGTTGCCTTGGAAGGTAGGAAGTTTCTTGACAGCATCACCCAGGATAGCATGTGGAGCACCCGCTATCTAAGAAAAGTAAGGGGTTTGTAAAAATCAGACATCACGGTAGATGGTTGAGTGTGACTCTCTTCTAATATGTGATGGATATCTGAGAGGGATTGGTCTCCTAAATCTTCAAGGATTCTACGAGAAGTCTTCCTATTCAACCTTTCTCTAATAAACCTTTTAGGATTAGGGAGAGGATTGAATAATCGTTC
The DNA here is from genome assembly GCA_001517045.1 of Pseudotsuga menziesii. NCBI lineage: Eukaryota > Viridiplantae > Streptophyta > Pinopsida > Pinales > Pinaceae > Pseudotsuga > Pseudotsuga menziesii. The sequence goes on from LPNX010207691.1 coordinate 251,229, forward strand.
GGGGTTCCTTCGAGTAGAAATACTTGGAGGGATATTAGATAGTGGAGTCGCCAAATGGATTGAGTTTTAATTTTGTGTTTTAAAGACAAGATCAATCAAATTTTTATGTTTTTAGTTCTTTAGAAAAAAGTTAAGCTAAGTTGTACTCGAGAATAAAAAGATTTATCCCCGGCAATGGGCCAAAAGATGTTGCCTTCTTTCACACACTTGGGGGGGAACGTGGCAGAAATCTTCAAGCCACTCGGTGTGTCCTTAGGGGCAAGTCTCAAGTCAAGGCTATCACCTTGTTCTTGACTCCTCCGTTTAGGCAAACTCCTAATGAAGCCAAGGGGGGTAGACCCTACGAGTTACTAAGGCTGGTTACTTAGATGATGATGAGTAAGTTTTTTAGGAGTTTTGACAAATGAATTCGACACAAGATATTTGCAATATTTGTTATACCACAACAACATAGAAATCAAAACTTGATAAGCAATAATGCGAAAACATATGATAATATCAAATAGATCAGTGCCAATAATGGAGTCCACAAATGAGATTGCTGTTGAAATACAAATGGGTGTTGCAAGTGCTCTTGGTCAAATTTTAAGTTAATGTATGATGAGTGAATTAAACTAGGCGGGGGGGACTCCAGATATATCCAGGGGGTACTTGGAGTATGTCCAAAAGTAACAACCGCTACAGCTACCTGCAAGGAATGTGTGGGCTGAATGGAGTCTTTGAGACTGCATTCATAATACACCTGCTAGGATGTAACAGAGATCGATGCCTCGAGGTCACTGTCCAGTAGTCCCCACTTCTTTTGGGTATTTTGCCACCGTTTACGGTTTAATCGAGGCATTGGATTTTCGCATGAGGTGGTTAATTGGGGAAAGTGAATCCTAATTACTCTAGTCACCCGCGTTGCTTTTGATGCAGCTTGACTGATAGGACGAACCACAGCCAAGTGCAAAGCATACACACCGGAGCCTTGATAAATTTTTTAAGGATTTTAAGCTGTGTTCTTTGTTAAAAAAAAGGAGAACCTCCAAGAATCTCTTTCGGTCCAAGTGGACCTCAATCGAGAAAGCGAGAAGGGGTTAATTTTAGATGATAAGAAATAAACAAAATAAAACAAACATTAAAACACAACTCACAAGTTATCTAATTAGTCTTACCACGCATCTCTTTCCTCTTTCAGGTCAATCGAAGAAGTCGTGGGGTATGTAGTATGATTACTTTGAATTCGTAAAGTATATTGAAATGCTTATGATTCAAAGTATACAATGCTGCAATACAAGACAAAACTAGAAAAAAACGAAAAGTGCAAAAATCACAAAACGCAGGATCCCCCCCCGGGGGGATGGGGAGTTGGCTCGAAAGAGCCTACTCATACTTGTTTTTTTTATTATGGGTTACAATAATCAACAATTAATGGAAAAAATGCCGCTTGGTTCTTATAACGAATGAACCCAAGGGCTTACAAAGTACAACAATAATGACTACGAAAGATGGGGAGACCCCTGGGGGGTTTCGAATGGCCCAAAAATCGCTTTTCAGACAGCACCTCCTCCTCTTTTCGGATGGACCTGCTAAAAATCAGCAAGCTATAATTAATGTAAAGTGCCCAAAAACACTTTAAGAGTGTCTTTGGACAACCCCCAAAAAACTACCGAAAAAGACTAAGTTAAAGTACTTTTTAAGAAAAGACGAAAATACCACAAGATGACAAGTCCTCTTGAGGATCTTGGCTAGCTTTGGGGCAGCCAATGCAATGTGCACTTTAGATGCTGGATTTAACTTTTAATAAAGAAAGACTATTCACTTTAAACAAGCTTTTGATTTGGCTTAAAACTGCTTATAAAAATTGGAAGACTTTTACTGCTAGATCTAGTTTTTAAAGAGAAAGGACTTGAATCTTTTTCTTAAATGAAACTAAATCTATGCATGCAACTCCTATATGTTCAGATCTAGAAAGATATCTGCTTTGAAACAACATATCTAAAATATAAAAGCCAAGTAACCAAGAAGATTTAATTTAAATTTTGAAGGAGGAAGAGGAAAAGAGAAGTGCTTGTTGCTGAAACAGATCTGCAAAAGAAACTTGTCAGTGAAGCATCAAGGGGCACAATCTTCACAATCTTTATTGGAAAACCAGTGGAATCAAACTTTAACCACAACTCTTCCAATCACAGCAAACCTGCAAGCTAAACAACAAATCCTGCAAACAAAACCATTAAATATGAAGGTACACATGAGAAATAGATGACATAGCATGAAAATAATCTTATTTAGCATGCAAATATTAACTCATTCAAGCATATGTAGCAAAATAGGAGTAAGTAAACTTACTTACAATGCTCTATTCCTATGATATCAATAATCATTCAGGCAGACAACAGTTTAATGCAAAAATTGAAAAAATAGCAGTTCACCTCAAAACCAGCATGATAATGATGATCCACACATGAAAAGTACTTCATAATTTAGCCTCCAAAGCTTCTTTTTATTTCAACAAAAAGGATGATTAATACAATATTACACAATAGCAAGCCTTTCTTTCCAGCTCTAACTAGCTTGGAAGAGGAAAAAACTGCTTTATTAATAGCCAGACTGGCCAAGAGGGGCGCATGCCTAATTAAAGGAGAGACTGCAGCTAATGGAGAGTCAAGCCGAGCCTGATCTGATGACGAACTGAGTCTAACTAGACTGGAACTGCAAATCGAAGTGACACCTCACTCAGTGAACTGAAGCACCCATCAACCAACTCCCAGATTGATCCACACGTGTGGAGGAGATAGAAAGGAGGGGGCAACCCCCAAATGTGCAGGAGCTTGTTAAGCTGTTCTTCATGCCTGATCATGCCTTCAGTCAAGGAATGGGAACTCCCGGTCAATCTGAAGTTGATGAGACTGATTTTAGTCAAATTGGAGCAAAATCCACTGATTTAGGAATTTGGATTTGCTCCATTATCTAATTAATTTTTAATTAAATTAATTAATATTTGATTTTTTTGGATTTTCCCACCCGAGTGATGGAAAAATCACTCAAAACTTAGGAAAAGTGGGTGTCTGGGTTTACCGGGTGCTTTGAGTTAGAAAATGAGCACCCCCATGACTAGATCTGACTTTTAACCCCACTTTTATTACAAGACCAATTTTTTCAATTAGACTATTAAAAAAAATAGCCTAAGTTTTGTGGAAAAATTAAAATAAAAAATAAAAAAAACAAAACCTAAGGGGACTTAGCACATGTTCATATCACTCGACCATAATGCCTAGCATGTTTATACATTGACACACAGACTCTAATAACCTCAATAGGCCTAAATGCCAAGCCGACCACCCCAACTTTGGAGGTATTGAGTGAAAAACATAGAAATTATCAGTCGTTTATTCAACAACCAATAATAACCAAGGGAAGAAACACTCTGGGCTGATCGGATTGATAAATAAAGTCCAAGAGACCGAGTCTTTTATAGACACTACCATGCTAGAACATTTTATTACAACTGCCTCAAGGGGGTATGAACATGTGGTAGATAAAAAAAACACTTCCCAGAAGCAAGTCTGAAGGTCTTCTGAAGTCCGAACAAATCATCTTTGTCCGGTTCAACAGGCTCACTTGATAACACCGACTAAGTATGACTTAATAGGTAACAAGATCCCATTTAGAACTCAACAAACTTAATAGTTTTTAGGATTTCAAGATTTCAACAATTCCACTGGATTTTATCAAGTATGAGGGTATGGGTTGGCATTTAATCAAGCACATCAACCCCTCTCTATACCTTGATGTTGGTGGCATTGACTGTTGAAATCTTTTATCACGACCTTAATAAAAATGTACCCTTCACTCATTAAACATGGGAAGTTTCATCAAAATTGTAGAGTAGTTGGACCTTCCACCATAGCTTGAGTAGTTGGAGCTTCCAATTTGACGCCTAACTCATCTAAAGAACCTACAAGACCCCCTACTGCGTCTAAAGGAAGAGTGGTGTCCCTTGCCTATAAAAGGGTAGAGGGGATCGATGATTCCTACTATTTATCATTGTATTATGTAGTATCTAGGTGCCTCATGAGTCATGATGATTCATCTCTTGACAGACATTTATTTTGATCATTTGATGTGATTTTCTATCATTCCATCAAGAGCATATTTCAGTATTTTCAGTTTATAGTCGATATGTGATCATGATCCACCATTTGACATCTTATGCATCTTATAAATTAGTTGTATTTTCATATTTATGTAGCAATGTGTTTATTTGATGTTGTTGTTGGTTAAGATGTTAAAAACATTGAAAAAATGTATATTTTTGTATTTATTTTATGCTTTACGACATTTGCCGATATTTTCGCCGTTGCTGCCGATAAGTTACATTCCAGACGCTCGGCGACATATTCGCCGACACGATATATGTAACTACGATTTAAAGAATGTCATCAGATGGAGCAGAGTTGAATCACCAGTCCCCTAAAACCTTTGAATGTCCTTTGAGTTCACCATGGGCCATTCATTAGAAGTCCATACATTTGAGAAATCCAAGGAACCATAAACTTCTTCTAACCATGGAGGCAATTCTATTTTCTTATAAAATACCAAGGTGGAGTCGCCAAGATGAGTTTTTCTTCTCGATTGATGGATGTGCTCGTCTTTACACCCAATAATGTCATCAATAACTAAAGGATTTGTCTTGGAGTTTACCTTTTTGTTGTATTTTCTTCGAGTGGATTCACCAAATAAGGCTTTCCAAGTTAATGCTCAACAATAATCTTATCAAAGTACAAAAACAAAACTTACTTGAACCCCCCAAGAAGTGGACTTTCTCCTTGACAATGGCACCAAAAAATGTTATTGCTCAAATTAGCGCCCTGGTGAAAGTCCCAAACTGTGGTGCTACGAGGGTAAGTACAATAGAAATTGCACCCAATGTCACCTCAACACAACTCCTCTCGCTTTAGGGGAACTTGTAGAGACCAAGGGGGTAGCCCTAATGTAGGTGGAGTAGACCTGCGAAACAAGTTAAGCAATACAAGAATACCTCACGAGCAACCTCTTAAAACAATGATCCGTGCCTTATGGAGTCAAAACAATGAAGATAGGTACCTAGGGTGTTTACCAGTCACTTTTAAGAGGATAGGAGTTAGAATAATGAGTGAATGAGACAGTCAATGACTACCGCAAATTAATGAACCAGCGATGAAGGGAAGTCAAGATAACTCAAATGAGTGAATAAATGCACACAACTAGAGCAGAATTCAATGAATACGAGCAGCTAGATGAGTACAATGATGAAGGAAGAATAAACCCTATTAAATGAGCAAATCATAAGTGGCTTACTGCTGTTATAAAATGATGGAAGGACAGTCAACAAAATGTGCTAAAAAAATAGATGAAAATCACTTAGGACAAGCCCAACTTACCTAGGAATGTGTGCCAAACAAAGAGGGGCAGTGATCATACCTTTAGGGCAGCCAAAAGAAAACATAAAACAAATCTGGAAGTGATATACCAGATCTGGTTGAGGGCAGCAAACAACTTTATAACAGTTGTTCTTAACAGCGCAAAAGAGCTGCCAATGATGTCTTGGGACACTTGGCACCATGGAGATGCCTCCCCAACTGTTTGTAGACCTTGAAAATGGGCCAAATGATGGCTGCAATTAATATTGTAGACCTGGTTTATGCCCTAACCAGCCCTTGAAAATCACAAGAACAACCACCCAATGAAGTCCCAAGTGACTAGGGCTTGTAGTAGGCCTTGTCCTAACTTGTATGACCACGAGAACTTGTCTTTTGATGGATGTACCTGTTATACCAGATCTGAAAACACATTAACCACTTGTACAATATGTTAATGTAACCATAAGAAATGGTCAAAAAGAGGAGAATAACAAAATTAGCCACAAAACCAACTTTAATACCAAAAATTGATGGGATACCTTGCTTAAAAATGCACTTTTTTGGGATTCTTCACCATATATGATTTTTAGGGCTTTTTTTATTTTTATATTTTGTAAGTATAAGGCGTTTTAGTATTTTTGATATAATATTATTTTGTATTTTTTTAATATATATATATATATATATATATATATGATTTTTGAAGAAGAATAAGAGAATTAGACCATAGTTTTATTCCTAGGGCAATAAGAGATAAAGTTGAATGTCCCTTTCTGAAATTGGTAATTCAATATTTATAAATTAGGGTAAATACTAAAGAAGAGTAATCCCAGGGGATTGGAGTAGTCTTTGGCTTAATTAGGGCAATATATGAACACCAAGCCCCACAAGGAGAGCTCCTTCAAGAGGATGGTCTCTACTAATATGGTTAACAAGATGTAGAATAAAATCCTAACTAGTCTTGCCAAGGTGTATTTAAGCGGAGCAAGACAAGAGATTATAAATCTTACCCCAGATCAACAAAGGAAAGGAGCAGAGGCAAACCCTAGAAATCCTTCCTTACCGTGAGTTATCATTAACTATTCCTTTGATCAACCTTGAAAGCTTGGCAAAATCTGGAAAATCCACAAAATTGTCCTTTACACCAAGAGAGAAAGTGTGCTAGATTTGGATGCTCATGTAAACCAATAGAGATAAAATTAGAATCATAATGAACCCTTGTTCTTGTTTCAAATGAGAAGGAGAGGTGCTTTATTTATGCTAAGCACCCTCCTTCATTTTGGATTCAAGCCAACCTTATAACTTAACATGCTTTTAAATAAAAATTAACTTATACACCCACAATGTGGTTGGGGACTAAACCAAATAATAGATGATGACACATAAGCATGTAGCTCAACAAATGATGCAAAACTGAGCCTAAGAGGGGCACGTCATACCCCAACTAACACCAACGTTTGTCTTTTTCCCTCAACGACCCCCTCTTTCTTGGAAGGTATGACCTTTTTAAGCTTGCTTGATGGAGGACGTCCTTCTTCTTCTTGCTTGGAGGTGACCAAGTGAGGGTTTAAAAGATGGATGGAAGTCCATGTGGGCAAGAGGAAGGTGTGCTAAGGCAGGTATAAGACCCTTACAAGTGCAATCACCTTTCCATATTAAGTGTGACTAAGGGCTTCATAAGCCATGTGTACCAATGGGACTATCCCACAGTGCCCTAACACCTAGCCACATGAATAAAATCCTAACAAGACCAAGGATCAAGTATCCAATCAAGGGCTAGTCAACAATTCCACAAGACCAAGACACTTGGAGATAAATACCAAGAGGACGTGCTATGACTGACCCACTCTAGGGCTAGAAAACCCTAATTGTTCAACACTTGTACAAAATGTCCCATCATGGCCATTTTACAGTGACAAACATAACCCTCATTTTGGAGCACCTAATCACGGACTTTGAAGACGAAAATGAGGGTAACACTCATCAATGCCATTTAGTTTGGAAAATTCTTGGAAGGTTTGCTCTCCCTAAATGTGATATGAGGGGCCTCAACATGCTTTGTATCCCTCAATGTTTGAATGAACCATCGAGGTCTCTTAATAGAACTAGAAGGGGCTAATGACTTCTCTTTGCCTAAAGGCCGTTGTCCTGCACTAGAAATCACTAGTTAGTGTTGCTCAACCTTTGGAGCTTTCTGCTCCTCATCCTATTTCACTTGAATAGTCTCATGAGACTTCTTAGATGCAAAGTCTTCCTCAAACTTTACATCTCTATTTACTACTCTCTTCCTCTATTATAGAATAGAGATCCTGTAGGCCTTTGGAGTCTCACTGTAGCTGTTAGATTTTTATCGTTTAATCAATATGATCTAGGATCTTATCTGAGAGAATAACATGCACAACAATAATCACAAGAGACAAGAGACACAAATATTTTTCCTCGGGGAAACCATAAAGGAGAAAACCCCGCAACTTCCTCAGAGATAGAATAAGCACCAATAGCAAAAGTAAAACCCAAAAGTACAAAGATGATCTTTGACAACTATTTTCTCTCTCACTTGTGAGAGCTACTCCTCTCTCACTCATGCGCTATCATTGAGTGTGTTTCAAATAGAGAGTCTCACTCTATTTATACTTAATTTCTACTTGACATTTACCCTACAGGGACGACTTCTATAGGAGACTTTAATAACCCTAATATAACTCAACTGTGGGGTTTAATGCCTCGACTTACAATGGAGGGTTAACCTCAATGACTTTACATGACTTAATTATATTAATGACTCTCCCGATCGGAGGAACAAACATCTCCGTTGGGTTACAACGAGATACAATATAAAATATACAAGTGAATACATTTCGAAGTTACAAATACATCAACATTCCCTCTTAACTAGGAAGGTTTTCTCTTGACACAATTCATCAACACAAGTCTTCGTCATTGGATCATCATCAAAGCTGGATCATCATCATCACTGCTGCTGCTATCTCGAGCAAATGGTGCTATCTCTCAAAGCTACTCGTCATAGGAAGTTCTACAGAGCCAACCCTTTTTCATGCTGGATGTAGGCCTAGCCTCCATGTAGGTCTTCATCATCTCTGCGAGCAAGCCATCAAGTAGGTACATCCCAGGTTTTATTATATGCCTCTTGCAAAACCTGCATGATCTCCAAGGACTGATTACATCCCATTGCAAAACCTGAAGGAGCACCCCAGGACTGATTACATGCCTTGCAATACCTGTGTACCCTGCTATTACCTCATCATCTTCAAATCATCTCATCTTCACATGGAGCACAACCCAGATACACATAACACAACACTTAAATTCACCGGCATGGTAGGACAAACCTACTACCATCCAGGAAAGGCTTCCAACACTTACATCCATCGGCATGGTAGGACACACCTACTACCATTCGGGAAAGGCTCCAGCACTTACATCCACTGCTATGGTAGGACACACCTACTACCATCTGGGAAAGGATACAACACTTACATCCACTGGCATGGTAGGACACACCTACTACCATTCGGGAAAGGCTCTAGCACTTACATCCACCTGCATGGTAGGACACACCTACTACCACTCGGGAAAAGCTTCAACACTTACATCCACCGGCATGGTAGGGCACACCTACCATCCGGGAAAGGCTCTGTGTATCTGCGTCTTTCAGACTCATCTCTTCCCTTTGGAGGGATCCTTGATCTAAAGAACACCAAGCTTCTCTCTGAAGTACTCAAACTTCACTGTGGCTAACAACTTGGTCAATACATCAGCTATCTGCTCGTCCGTCGCAACATACTGGAGCTTCACTGCTCCTCTCTACACCATATCCCTGATATAGTGATACTTGATCCCGATATGCTTCAACTTGTCATGGAACACCGGGTTCTCTGACAACTTCACACAACTCTGGTTGTCGCAATATATATAAGTAGCATCCAAGTGGAGATCAAACAAATAAGACAATAGCTTCCTCAACCACACTGCCTCACAACTAGTCGAACAAGCTACGACATACTTTGCTTCGACTGTACTCAGTGCCACGCAGGACTGCTTCCTGTCAAACCAAGAAATCACACCTACTCCCATACTGAAGCAACACCTCGAAGTGCTCTTCCTATCAATGGTACTGCCTACCCAATCCGAATCCACATAACCCTCCAGGTTAATCTTCTGATTCACTTCATACTTGAGCCCATAATCAACTTTACCCTTCAGGTACCTCAGAATATGCTTTGCAACAATCAGGTGAACATGTATCGGATTCGTCAGGAACTGGCTCAATGTGTTCATAGCAAAGCAAATATCCGGTCTCGTATTCGTCAGGTACATCAAGGATCCAATCATTTGACGATACATCGTGGCATCAACCGACTCTGATGAAGCATCACTCAATAGCTTCAGGTTCGATGCCATAGGTGTGTCCATGGCCTTGCATTCCATCATCCCAAACCTCTTCAGGATCTCCACTGCATACTTCCCATTTCCAAGGGAGATTCCATCCGCATTCTGCCACACCTCCATGCCTAGAAAGTAGTGCATCATACCCAAGTCCTTCATCTCAAACTTGGCAGTAAGCTTCCTCTTCGTGTTAGCGATCAACCCATCCTCACCTGTCACAAACAGGTCATCTACATACAGTAGGAGTATCATTGGGTTCCCTTCCTTAACCTTGTAGTAAAGGTTGGAATTTGCTTTACTCTTGGTAAAGCCCAAACTAGTCAGGAAGCTGCCAATCCTGCTATACAACGTCCTGGGTTCCTGTTTCAAACTGTACAAGGCCTTCTAAAATTTGCACACATGAGTCTCCCTGTCATGTGTCTCAAATCCGAGTGGCTGCTCCACATACACTTCCTCTTCCACCACACCATTTAAGAACGCGGTTTTGACATCCATCTGGTGTATCTTCCAATTCATCATTGCAGCTAGAGCAAGTACTGATCTGATCGAAGTGTATCTAGCTACAGCTGCAAAATTTTCCTCATAATCTATTCCTTCCTTTTGGGAGAAGCCACATACCACAAATCTCGCTTTATATATCTCTATGCTGCCATCTGCAGCATGCTTGATCTTGTAGATCACTTGGAAGTCACAACAAACTTCCCTTCTGGTCTCGAGACCACATCCCAGACATCATTCTTCATGATCGATTGGTATTCCTTGATCATCGCATCCTTCCATTCTTTCTTTTTTGCCGCTTCTTCATAGTTGGAAGGTTCTTTATCAATGATGTCACACAGTAGGGCTACATAACTTGAGTAGGACCTCATTCTCTTCCTTTCTTTGTGCATTTCTTTTGGAGTGCCATATCTCTCTGCACCTTGGATAGACTCTCGTACCCATGCTGGTTTCCTTCTGTAAGAATTCTTCTCACGGGGTGGATCTATAGGTTCCTGAGGTTCTTCCATTTCTCGATCTTCTTTTGGAGTTGCTTCATTCATTGTTGTATCTCGGATCCTGGGTACTTTTGGTTCTTCATTGTCTTCAATAGGTAGTTTTCTGGATTTGTTGTAAGCCGAGCCTTCGTCAAATGTCACGTCCCTGTTGATGTCGATCTTCTCGAATCCTGGGAAATATATTCTGTAAGCCTTCGAGCTTTCACTATATCCCACGAATATACCCTTCTTTCCTGAAGGATCTAACTTCGTCCTCTTTTCTTTCGGAATGTGTATGTACATCGGGCAACCAAATGTTCTGAGATGGCTGACTTCTGGTCTCTTGCCAGAGAAGACTTCTTCTGGTATCTTGTTCTCAAGTACTCTATGCAGAGTATGATTCTGTACATACACAGCCGTCCTAGCAGCTTCTGCCCATAGATGCATAAGAAGATCCTGATCATGAAGCATTGCCTTTGCTGCTTCCATAATCATTCTATTCTTCCTTTCTGCAACTCCATTATATTGTGGATCATATGGAGTGGTCAACTCCGTCTTAATCCTTGAGTCTCTGCATAATTCCTTGAATTCATCTGATGTGAATTCTCCGCCATTGTCTGATTGAAAGGTCTTGATTTTCTTCTCTGTGTGGTTCTCGATCAAGGCTTTGAATTCCTTGAACTTACTGAATACTTCATCCTTGCTTTTCAAGAAATATATCCATGTCTTCCTAGAAAAATCATCAATGAAAGAAACATAAAATACATACCCACTTAATGAACTGGATGACATTGAACTGCATACATTGGAGTGGATAATTTCCAAGATTCCTTTTGCCTTGCTCTCGCTACTTAGAAATGTCTTCTTTGTGTTCTTTCCCTTCACACATCCTTTGCAAACGCCTTCATGCTTTGCCTGGATTTTTGGAAGACCTTCAACAACTTTGCTTGCAAGTAGTAGTGCCCTATAGTGCACATGTGCAAGCCTTCTATGCCAAAGTTCACTTAGCTCTACAGAGTCATGGACCAAAGCTTGTTTTGGTTGGCCCTTTAATTTGTATAAACCTCCCTTTTGGTCTCCAATCACTACTGCATCATCTATGGTCTTTCCCTTTGACCACATAAGGACTTTCCCTTTGACCACATAAGGACTTGGCCATCTACAAATGCAACCCTTATACCTTTTGCATCCAATGCAGATATGGAGAGAAGATTGTTCTTTGGTCCTGGTACAAACAAGACATCCTTCATCTTCATAGATTTTCCAGAGTCTAGCTTATAGGAAGCTTCACCACTTCCTTTTATAGGATACTGGTAGTCATCCCCAAGTTTCACTTTGTGGGGTGACTCATGTTCGGATAGATTCATAAAGGATTCTTCAAATCCCGTCATATGCTTGGAAGCCCCACTAACTATGAGCCAATCATTGCTTCCATGTGTAACATTTCCCGTGAGGGCAGAAATCAAAACATACTCTTCATCGCTTGAAGAATCTTCACTTTCTTCTTTGACTCTCTTCTTGGGAGGTTCATCATCCTCTGCAATGTGAGCATGATGTCTTCTTTTGTTGTCCTTCTTGTCAGAGCCTTCTTTATTTCTAGGACAATATTTGGCGAAGTGTCCTTTCTCATCACATGTATAGCATCTGACACTAGATAGATCTCTGTTAGATCTTCTAGGGTTATCTTTTTGATTCTGGTGTGAATGCTTACCTTTCTTGAGATGATAGTGGTCCTTTTTGATTTTCTTGGTTTGTGCTGTGAGAGCTTGATCTTCATTTCCCATCTTTTTTTCTCGAGCTACTATTCGAGCTTCTTCTTGTGAGCATTCCTCCCACAACCCGCTAAAAGTGATTAACTTTCTTCTAGCACAAATTCCTTGAATAAAGGAGTCCCATGGCCTAGGGAGACCATTCAAGGTGGTCATCACAATTTCTCCATTCTCTACTTCTTCCATAGCTTCAAGTTGTTCTTTGATTTGAGAGACCCTTGTAAAGTATGATTGTATGGTCTCTGCATTTTGGATTTTTACATTCATCAACTGATTTCGTAAAGTCATCTTTCGATTTATATTCTTCCCTTCAAATAGCTTGGTCAAAGAATCAAACATCTCTTTAGGTGTCTTTAAGGAAGACACATGTGGTATAAGGTGATCCTTGATACAATCAACAATAATCCTCTTGGACTTGACCTTTAGCTCCATCTCCCTCTGGAACTGGAACCTCTCCACTTATGTAGGTGTCTAATTCATTTTCTTCAAGAACAAGTGAAATCCTATACTTCCATGCTTGGAAGTTATCGGCTTCTTCAACCTTTTCATCAAGCTTGGTGTGATGAGACATCTTTAATGAGAACCTCAAATGGAAATATAAAAGATTTAGATCTTACCAATTTGAGATGCCCGAATTGGATCTAGAGCTGATCTTTTGCAGTGTTGGTTTTCTGGTCCGGGGTCAAATTAGGGTTTGACTTTCCTGGAGTTTTACCCAACCAAAAATTTCAATTTTGAGGAGGAGAGCATTCCGAAGCTGAGCTGACTCAAAAATTCCCCTTCTGTGAAAAGCCCTAATTTCCCACAGTAGGGACAGGCCAAAAACTGAAAATGCTCGGAATCAGATTTTGCTTCGATAGGAAGATGCGCTCTTCAAAGGAGAGTTAGCATAGCCTCCTTTTGCTGATTATTTGTGGAGAAAAAACCAAAAATTAAGAAGTTCTAGCTTTTGCAGCTGCACAATGTCTTCTTCTCAGGTTAGCTCTAATACCATGTTAGATTTTTATCATTTAATCAATATGATCTAGGATCTTAACTAAGAGAATAACATGCACAACAATAATCACAAGAGATAAGAGACAAAGTTTTTACCTTGGGGAAACCATAAAGGAGAAAACCCCGTAACTTCTTCAGAGATAGAATGAGCACCAATAGCAAAAGTAAAACCCAAAAGTACAAAGATGATCTTCGACAGCTGTTTTTTCTCTCATTTGTGCGAGCTACTTCTCTCTCACTCATGCGCTATTGTTGAGTGAGTGTGTGTTTCAAATAGAGAGTCTCACTCTCTATTTATACTTAATTTCCACTTGACATTTACCCTACAGGGACGACTTCTATAGGAGAGTCTAATAACCCTAATATAACTCAACTGTGGGGTCTAATACCTCGACTTACAATGGAGGGTTAACCTCAATGACTTTACATGACTTAATTATATTAATAACTCTCTCGATCGGAGGAACAAACATCTCTGTCGAGGTACAATGAGATACAATATAAAATATACAAGTGAATACATTTCGAAGTTACAAATACTTCAACAATAGCTTATAAATAAACACTTCCTATCATGCGGGCTCCATCTTGGTCTTCTCTATTAGTACATCGGTATAAACTGGACAACCAAAGATGCGGAAATGACTTGCCTTTGGCTTCACACTAGTGAATGCCTCCTTTGATGTCTTGTCCTCCAAGATCTTGTGAGGACATCTGTTTTGGAATGTAGACTATTGTGTTGCATTCTTCTGCCCATGGAAACATCAACAAATCCTAGTCATGAATCATGGCCTTAGAAACCCCTATGATATATCAATTCTTCTGCTTTGGAACCCCATTTTGCTGCCGCTTGTATGAACAATCAACTTCCTCTTGATTTCTGCCTCCTTGCAGTAACCCTCGAACTCCTTGGAGATATACTTACCCCATTGTCTGATCTCAAGACTTTGATATTCCTTTGTGTCTGATTCTCGACTAGAGCTTTCAACTCCCAAAACTTGCTAAATACCTCATTCTTGGTCTTTAAGAAGTAGATCCAAGTCTTGCGAGACAAACCATCAACAAAGGAAACATAGTACATGCACCCTAAATTCTATGCTACTTACATTGGTCCACAAACATTTGAATGTACTAGGTCTAGAATATCCTCAGACCTATGCTGGTTGTTTGGGAAAGTAGTCTTGGCATGCTTGCCAAGCATGCATCCTCTGCATACTCCTTGTTGCTTGATGCAAAACTCTAGAAGACCTATGACTATCTTCCTTAGAATAGAAAATGCCTTATGATGCAGGTGCCCATCCTCTTGTGCCACAACTTGTACAAGTTGTCACTGTTATGAATTAGGGCTCGAGTAGGTTCACCCTGCAACCTGTTTAGATTGCCTTCCTTAACCCCTATCACTTGTGTTTCTTTTGAGCTAGATTCCTTTGGTTTGACAAGGACATGTTGGTTCTTGAACTCTATTGCATAACCGTTATCTTCCATAACCAAAACTGAAAGCAAGTTTTTCTTGAGACCTAGAACAAACAAAACATGATCGAAGTTTAAAGAGCTGGTTGGTTGGAGTTGGACAGAAATGGTATTGACTCTTGCTACTGGGTACTTGGTATCATCATCGAGTTCTACCTAAACCCATGAGTTGTGCTGTTTTAGACTGCTAAAACTGTTGGGCTAATGTGATGTGCCATGATACCCCAGGGCCTATTGTCCACATACCGACCATCCCTTGGACTTGTGCTGCTAGAAAGGAAAGATACCATGGAGAAATACTTCTCTCACTTGGTGGCAAACTCGTTCATTTGAGTTTTGCAGAGGTTGTTACATGTTTTTGTTGTTGTTTCCCTTTGCCCTCATTCTTGTCAGGACACTATAATGCATAATGCCTTTGCTTATGACAAATGAAGCACTATATTTTACTCAAGTCCTGTTAAAGAAATGTAACTGCGAAAGATATTCTATTTTGTATCATTATTGTTATTACCCCTTTCAGAGATGTTGTTCCTTCGATTAGGGATGTCATTGATGTATTTGGTGATGTAAAGTATTGAGGTAAAATATCCATTGTAAGTCGGGTCAGTAGCACCCACAAAAGTATTATCAAAATGTATTTTTGAGTCTCCCAAGGCATGTCGACCTTGGCAGCAAGGAGAAGTTGGCCTTGTTGGGTTATTAGGTCTCTCAGCTGATTAGTATAAATAGGAGAGGTGCCTCCCTCATTTTGACAAGTAGAACACTCAAGCAGTTGGGCTGATGTCATGTGCCATGATGCCCTAGGGCCTACTGTCCACATACCGACCATCCCTTGGACTTGTGCTGCTAGAAAGGAAAGATACCATGGAGAAATACTTCTCTCACTTGGTGGCAAACTCGTTCATTTGAGTTTTGCAGAGGTTGTTACATGTTTTTGTTGTTGTTTCCCTTTGCCCTCATTCTTGTCAGGACATTATAATGCATAATGCCTTTGCTTATGACAAATGAAGCACTATATTTTACTCAAGTCCTGTTAAAGAAATGTAACTGCGAAAGATATTCTATTTTGTATCATTATTGTTATTACCCCTTTCAGAGATGTTGTTCCTCCGATTAGGGATGTCATTGATGTATTTGGTGATGTAAACTATTGAGGTAAAATATCCATTGTAAGTCGGGTCAGTAGTACCCACAAAAGTATTATCAAAATGTATTTTTGAGTCTCCCAAGGCATGTCGACCTTGGCAGCAAGGAGAAGTTGGCCTTGTTGGGTTATTAGGTCTCTTGGCTGATTAGTATAAATAGGAGAGGCGCCTCCCTCATTTCGACAAGTAGAACACTCAAGCAGTTGCGCTAGAGAGAGAAGAAAGAATCCTTCTAGAGGAGAGGAAGTAGTCTAGTCTTATTCTTTGGGTCTTACACTGTACTTGGTTGAAGTCTATATAGAGGAAGTTTTGTTGGGTTTTCTTCCCCACGAGGATTTCCCACGATAAATCTTTGTGTTCTCTTTTATTTTGCTGTGCTTGTTATTCTTTCAGAGATCCTTATGTTTTGGTATAATAACTTTTACAATCTTAACATGGTATTAAAGCTAACCTGAAATAAGACATTGTGCAGCAGCTCATCCTGCAGTCCAACAAGCTAGGGTTCACTATTTCGGATACCTCCAACCACAAATTAGCCAGAAAAGAAGGTCCATTCAACTTGCCCTTGGAGGGCGCATCTTTTTTGTTGAAGCAGTTTTTCATTTTGAGGATTTTCCCTTTTTGACCTACCACTATTGTCGAGAGAAACTAGGGCATCAGATTTTTCAAGGTTCCATCCTCAGATTCCAGAAAAGCAAGATACAATCTATTTCTCCTTAGGAAGGCGCATCTTTTCCTCCAATCAACTCTATAAGTGATCCTAGTTGGAAAATTAGGGTTTTCCAGTCAAATCCTAAGTCATCTTGAAGCAGTCCTCAAATTGGTAAGTTTTATTATCTATAGTTCCATTTGAAGTTCTCATTCATTAAAGATGACAAACAACCCCAAGCTTGATGAAAAGCTTGAGGGAGCAAAGAACTTCAGAGCATGGAAGTACATAATCATACTCATCCTAGAAGAACATGACCTAGAAGGTTATATCAAAGTTGAGGTCAAGGAACTAGAGGAAGAGGAGGCAAAGGCCAAGCACAAGAAGGATACAATCAAAGTCAAAAGGATCATAGCTAATTCCATTAGGGATCAGTTGATCCCCAGGTGTTTTCAAAGAATACTCCAAAGGAAATATTTGATACACTATCCAATATGTTTGAAGGCAAGACCATCAATAGAAGAATGACCTTGAGAAACTAACTCAAGGCTGTGAAGGTACAAAAGTCAGAAACTATGCAATCATACTTCTCAAGAGTATCTCAAATCAAAGAATAGTTAGAAGCCATTGGTGACATGGTGGAAGAAGAAGAAGTGGTGATGACCACCTTGAATGGTCTCCCAAGAGATTGGGACTCCTTCATTAGAGGAATGTGCTAGAAGAAAGTTAACCAAGCTTAGAAAACTATGGGAAGAATGTGTACAAGAAGAAGGAAGAATAACCAATAGAGAAGAGAAGTTAAATGATAATGAAGATCAAGCTTTAACTACTCACACTAAGATTGGGAGAAACAAAAGGAAGAATCAAGGATCACCTTCCAGAAGACCACCAGACTTCAAAAGGCATAAGAAGCCTAGAAGGGATTATTCATCCTTTGAATGCTACTCATGTCATAAGATGGGACACATTGCTAGACATTGTCCTCTTAAGAAAGATCAGTTCAAGAAGAAGAACCCAAAGTATCATGCCCATACAACAAAAGAAAATGAATCAGATAAAGAGAGGGCCACAAAAAATGAAGACTCTAATGAAGAGTATGTCCTAATTTCATCTCTCACAGGTTCAATCACTCATGGAAGTAACACTTGGCTTATAGACAGTTGTGCTTCCAAACATATGACGGGTTATGAAGATTCATTCTCTTGTCTTACCCAAAAACACTACTCACACAAGGTACAACTTAGAGATGATTACCCGTACTCCATTTTAGGAAAAGTCTCTTACAAATTAAAATCCAGAAAGATCATGAAGATGAAAGAAGTCTTATATGTTCCAGGTTTGAAGAAGACTCATCTTTCTATCTCAGCTCTAGATAAGAAAGGATTTAGAGTTGTCTTTGTAGATGGTGAAGTTCTTATGTGGTCGAAAGGAAAAACAATAGATGATGCTATTGTAATTGCTATCAAAGAAGGAGGACTCTACAAATTTAAAGGGCACACAGATTCAACCCTTACAACCAGTACCATCAGTCCATGTGAACTATGGCATAGAAGACTTGCTCATGTAAACTACAAAGCATTGCCAATTGTGAGCAAGGTTGTGACAGGTCTACCAGAGATCCAGATTCATCATAAAGGAGTATGTAAAGGATGTGCTCAAGGAAAGAACACTAAGAATCCATTCCCAAGCGGTAACAACAAAGCAAAAGGGATCTTGTATATTGTACACTCAAATGTGTCTGGATCGATGTCAGCCACTTCCTTAAGCGGGCATGTATATTATGTCTCCTTTATTGATGATTACTCTCGTAAGACTTGGATATATTTCTTGAAAAGCAAAGACAAAGTATTTGGAAAATTCAAGGAATTTTAGGCTCTTGTGGAAAATCTATCCGAAAAGAAGATCAAGACTTTGAGATTAGACAATGGAGGAGAATTTACTTCAAATGAATTCAAGGACTTCTGTAAGGAAGTTGGGATTAAGAGGGAGCTTACCACACCTAATAATAACAACAAAATTGAGTAGCAGAAAGAAAGAATACATCCGTCATGGAAGCAGTCAGAGCAATGATCCATGATCAAGATCTACCTATGCACTTATGGGCCGAAACAGCAAGAACGATAGTCTATGTCCAGAATAGAATATCTCACAGTGCTCTTGGAAACAAAACCCAAGAAGAAATGTTCACTGGTGAAAAGCCTGAAGTAAGCCATCTAAAGATATTTGGTTGTCTCGTGTACTTACATGTTCCAAAGGAGAAGAGATCAAAATGGGACTCTTCAGAAAAGAAGGGAATATTTGTTGGATACAGTGAACAATCAAAACCTTATAGAATCTATATTCTAGGATTCCGCCAGATCGAGATCAGTAGAGATGCTACATTTGATGAAGATGCAACCTTCACCAAATCCAGAAAGATCTTTGCAAATAAAGATCATGAAGAAGAGGAGGAGGCTCCTAGAACCACCTAAGCTACCAGACCACCAGTTAGAGACATTGAAGAAGATCCTATACAAGAAGATCATGACCTAGCAGAACCCCAACGACTCATGGAAACACCCCAGGAGATGATCTCAACAAAAAGAAGACCAACTTGGGCTCGTGATATAATCAGAGAAGCATAAAGATATGGTGCACCAGAAGGAAGTAAGAGATGAAGAATCTATTCGAACTATGTGGCATTAATGAGCAATCTTGTTGATGAAGAACGCACATGCTTCTTAGAAGCTTCAAAGAAGAAAGAATGGATGAAGGCCATGATCGAAGAATACCAATCGATAATAAAGAATGATGTTTGGGATGTGGTGCCAAGACCAAAGGAAAAGTCAGTAGTTTCTTCAAAATGGATTTTCAAGACAAAGCATTTAGTAGATGGCAATATTGAAAAGTTTAAAGCAAGATTTGTCGCACGAGGATTTTCACAAAAGGAAGGAATTGATTATGAAGAAACCTTTGCACAAGTAGTAAGTTATACTTCTATCATAACTATCCTTGCCTTGGGAACCAAGATGAAATGGAAGCTACATCAAATGGATGTAAAAACAACTTTCCTAAATGGTGTTATAGAAGAAGTATATATTGAACAACCACCAAGATTTGAGACCCATGACAAGGAAACACATGTATGCAGATTAAAGAAAGCTCTATATGGTTTCAAACAAGCACCCAAAGCATGGTATGGAGGAATTGATGGATTCCTGATGAACTTGGGCTTTACCAAAAGTAAAGCTGATTCCAATGTTTACTATAAGGTTGAGAATGATGAGATCATGATATTACTCTTGTATGTAGATGATCTATTTTTGACAGGAAAGGAGAAGCTCATTAATGAATGTAAGAAGAAACTTGCAACAGAGTTTGAGATGAAAGACCTTGGCACAATGTATTATTTCCTAGGCCTTGAAGTATGGCAGTTTCCAGATGAGATTTTCCTAAACCAAGGAAAATACACCGTATAGATTTTGAAGAGATTTGGGATGTTGGATTGCAATGAAATCAACACTCCGATGGTGACAAACTTGAAGCTCCTGAATGATGATTCTTCAAAAAGAGTAGATGTCACATTATACAGACAGATTATTGGGTCATTGATGTATTTGACAAAAACAAGACTAGATATATGTTTTGCTGTGAACACCTTGAGTTAGTATATGGTGGAGCCCCGACATGTTCATCTAATTGCAACAAAACATGTGATGAGCTACCTAAAAGGCACATTGGATTGTGGCCTTAGATATGCAGCCGATAGTGAGTTCAAATTGTGTGGCTATATACCAATTCGTATTGGGCAGGAAGTGCTGAAGATAGAAAGAGCACTTTAGGATGTTGTTTCAGTTTGGGATTAGGTGTGATCTCATGGCTTAGCAGAAAGCGAACCAGTGTTGCCCTTAGTACAACCGAGGCTGAGTACATTGCAACATGTTTAGCCTATAGCGAAGCAATATGGCTTCGCAAACTGCTGGCATGATTGTTTGATGCCGAGATAGATGCAACTGATATTTATTGTGACAACCGGAGTTGCATCAAGCTAATAGAGAACCCGGTGTTTCATGATAAGTCAAAGCATATAGAGATAAAGTATCGCATACGTGATATGGTGCAGAGAGGAGCTGTAAAGCTTTAGTATGTTCCTACAGAGGAACAAGTTGCTGATGTGATGACTAAGCCTCTGTCTTGTGTAAAGTTTGAACACTTTCGAGACAAGCTTTGTGTAGTCCGAAAGGACCTCCCTGGAAAGAGGGAGTGATGATGAGATTATTATTGAGGATGAGATGGCAGTGATATGCTAGTGCAGAAAAGGCCAGGCGAGTTTATCACTATGCTTATCAGATATTGATGAGGTCTGACATTTATTTGCGGACGAATGTATCCTATCATTCATTTGCTGAGGATGGTTATGCGGACAAGAACATTCTCTTGTTGAGAGTGGTCCTAGCACTTGCTGAGGATGGTTCTGCAGACGATAATACTCTCATATGGTGAGTGGTCTTGCATTCATTTACAGATGAGATCTACATTCATTTGCAGGCAACAGTATCCTCTTTGAGGACGGTCTCGCGAACAAGAACACTCTCTTGTTGAGAGTGTTCCTAGTACTTATTGACTGAGGATGGTCATGTGGACAATAGTACTCTCATATGTTGAGTGGTCCTACATTCAGTTGCAAACGAGATCTGCATTCAGTTGCAGACAACAATATCCTTTTTGAGGATGGTCCTGCGGATAAGAACAATCTCTTGTTGAGAGTGGTCCTAGCACTTACCGATTGAGGATGGTCCTGTAGACTATAGTACTCTCATATGTTGAGTGGTCCTGCATTCAGTTGCGGGTGAGATTTGTATTCAGTTGCAGACGACCGTATCCTCTTTGAGGATGGTCCTGCAGACAAGAACACTCTCTTGTTGAGAGTGGTCCTAGCACTTACCGGCTGAGGATGGTCCTACAAACGATAGTACTCTCATATGTTGAGTGGTCCTGCATTCAGTTGTAGACGAGATCTGTATTCAGTTGCAGATGACAGTATCCTCTTTGAGGATGGTCCCGCGGACAAGAACACTCTCTTGTTGAGAGTGGTCCTAACACTTACCAGCTGAGGATGGTCCTGCAGGCAATAGTACTATCATATGTTGAGTGGTCCTCATTTAGTTGCGGACGAGATCTCCATTTAGTTGCAAACGACAGTATCCTCTTCGAGGATGGTCTTGCAGACAAGAACACTCTCTTGTTGAGAGTGGTCCTAGCACTTATAGGCTGAGGATGGTCCTGTGGACGATAGTACTCTCATATGTTGAGTTGTCCTGCATTTAGTTGCGGACGAGATCTTGCATTCATTTGCAGATGACAGTATCCTCTTTGAGGATGGTCTTGCAGACAAGAACACTCTCTTGTTGAGAGTGGTCCTAGCACTTATTGACTGAGGATGGTCTTGCGGACGATAGTACTCTGATGGAGAGTGGTCTTGCATTCACTTGTAGATGAGTTCTTGCATTCAGTTGCAGACGATAATGTTCCAACATTCAATTATGCTATGGGTGATTTAGCTCAGTATTTGTATACTGATAGTGCAGGTAATGCTCAAGATGATGCCAGAGATGATGATGCTCGATGGTAGAGATGATGATGCTCGAGACGATGCTAGAGATGATGATGCTCGATGATAGAGATGTCCATGATGATGATGTTCCACAGATGATGATTATGTTGATGCAGTTGTGAAAGCTTCCTATGACATATAGATTCACCAATTAGTTTTACAAATGTATTGTTGTAGAATACTTGCCTTGTTAAGAGGGAGTGTTAAAGAAATGTAATTGCGGAAGATATTCTATTTTGTATTTTTATTGTTATTACCACTTTTGGAGATGTTCCTTTGATTAGGGATGTTATTGATGTATTTGGTCATGTAAAGTCTTGAGGTAAAACCTCCATTGTAAGTCGAGTTAGTAGTACGCACAAAAGTATTATCAAAATGTATTTTTGAGTCTCCCAAGGCATGTCGGCCCTGGCAGCAAAGAAAAGTTGGCTTGTTGGGTTATTAGGCCTCTCAGTTGATTAGTATAAATAGGAGAGCCGCCTCCCGCATTTGGACAAGTGGAATACTCAAGCAGTTGCGTTAGAGAGAGAAGAAACAGTCCATTTGGAGGAGAGGAAGCAGTCTAGTCTTATTCTTTGGGTCTTACACTATACTTGGTTGAAGTCTATATAGAAGAAGTTTTGTTGGGTTTTCTTCCCCACGAGGGTTTTCCAGGATAAATCTTTGTGTTCTCTTTTGTTCTGCTGTGCTTGTTATTCTTTCAGAGATCCTTTTGTTTTGGTATAATAACTTTTAAAATCTTAACAAGTCCTTCCTTTGCCGCGAAGTTGACTCATCATTCTTTTCCTTACCCTTGTCGGGTCCTTTATCTCTGCGCTTCTTTGTCTGTCCAAATAGGGCTAGGTTATCATCACCACTCTTTGTGCTGGCCTTTGATAATGCTTTGTGATAAAGCTGTGGTATGTATATGTATTTCATTCTTATACATATATATGAAGTCTTTGTCTGTCCAATATTTGCGTAATAGCAGATTTGATTTCCAACTATCATTGTCTTCATGATTTGGTAACTTCCATCATTTCTATCTCTTGGTGATTTGACTTATGTTAAGGCTGAAATCATTAAGTGATTTGACAAGCATCTTGAAGATAACAGGTCAGATTTACTGTTGTAAATCTGCATTAGTTATATTAATTTCGGATCTGGTTTATGCTTGGAAAAGTGTGCCCTAAGGGATGAAACTTATTGGCATATGTTTGGTATCTTTTCTATTGGGCTGTCTAATGTGTTGGGTTGGATTGAGATGAAATATTATTGTTGTTTGCTGCTGTAAATTAATATTTCAGATCAACCATAAGGCTGAAGTTCACAGGGACTATATCCGGGAAACCTCTAGTGTGAGGTGGAGTTTTTGAATTTGCAATTAAATTCATAAACACATAAATTCTAACAATCCCTCCTTGGGATAACAAAAAGAGGTAGTAAGAGATTATCCAATATTTCATATCAAGTAGTGACATCTTCCCTGGATCTCACAATTTATGGGATTTCCGAAGACAAAGTAATCCTTAGTCTCAATCTTTTGAAGATGGGATGATTGACGTATCTTGTCTACCAACGGGAGCTGGTGATTTGACTGGACTCATAAGAGGTTTGAACAAACCCTCACCTGGTTGAGGGAAATCTTGAGGTCATGTTATAAATGGTACTGAATGTTTTTGGGTCAGCCAATGAGACTGCCCTATAGCTGTAGAACAGTTCACAATTGAAGGCCATCTTAGGCCCAAGAGTGTGAGTGGGGGATCCAAGTAATTTAAATTCATTGTTTGTGTATGCCATCCCTAACTAGTATTGATCCCTCTTTTAGGGGCAGGACTTGACTAGGGTTGTCTGGAGAGTATTTGAAGAGGGAGGCCCTTAATAAAAATACTGATGGATTGAGGAAGTCAAGAAGCCTCAAAAACCCAACACTGCTTTATGCCCAAAGTGGTTTATGGAGGCAATCCCCTTTGAACAGTGTTACCCTACATATTGTATGTGGCCCTACACTTGTGATTTTCATTACAAGTGCTTGTTGACAAATTGATGGAACTGCTGGATGCCTTGGTTATTTGATGTGGTTTTTGTTGTGATGATGACCTAGATGGTGATTAGTTGATGGATCTTCATGGTATGTTCGTTCTACTAGCTATGGGATATGGTCTCTCCATGGTGTTTTGATGTTGATGTGCTCTACTCTTGATGATATTGGCATGTTTGGAGTATGTTTTATTTAACACGCTTTGTGCTTTCATGGAAGGGGAGCCCATCAACTTAGGGTCTCCCTAGTTCTTTAAGTGTCGATAATTGCTCTTTGATGAAGCATTGCTATGGGATATGTTGATAGCTTGATTATTGATGTGATTATGAGGGTTTGACTCTTGAGGCCTCCTAGCTAAATCACTCTAGAAGATGATGTTGAGCTTCACATTGACCATCCTATCATGGAGTTATCTAGCATTGTTGGGCTGATTTAACATCTTGCTGACATGGATTATCTTTTGTCATGGAGCTCTTGGCTTGTTTACATGGCGTGATGATATGTGGAGGCTTTCTATTGGAGCACTCCATCTTCTTTGACATGTTTTATACTTGGGGATGTTTTGTTAGCGGTTCTCCATGGAGCACCCTCTCTCTAGCACATTTTTTGTGGCATAACACACATTTTCCATGGAGCACCCTTGCTTCCTGGCCCTTGGTTGGCATGTTGGTATGGTTAGCTATCATTATTAGTGGAATGACCCCCTTGGTTCTTCTTTCTTGGCACCTATCTTGATGCATGGTTGTACTTCATTGCTTGAGAGAAGGGGCCAGTCCCCTTCCTCATGGAGTTGTTTGGCTTCAGTGGGCTTCTTTTTCCATGGATCTATCTTATGCACATGTTGATGAGTTAGCACTTGGTCATTGAGCCATTTTGAAGTTATCTTCCTATAGCACTCCCCTTTTTTTGGCACTCATTGTTGGAGGTGTTACCTCTCAAACTAGGAGTCCTTTCAAAGTAGACTATTGATGCCTTATGGGCATGTGCTAGTGATGGAAGTATATAAGAGGGGCTAGACCCATTGTCACCCCAGTCTAATCTCTCAACTTCTTTGAGTAACTCCTAAACCCAAGGGAGGGTCCCTAATCAAGGAAGTGTTGATGTATTTGTAACTTCGGAATGTATTCACTTGTATATTTTTTGTATTGTACCCCGATGTTCCTATCGGGAAGTATCTGTAATGTAATTGAGTCATGTCATACCCCAATGTTCCTATCGAGAGAATCAATAATGTAAACAAATCATGTAAAGTCATAGAGGGTAACCCTCCTTATTGTTCAAGGGTTAAAGTCCCCACAATTTCAGGGCACTAGGGTTATTAAACTCTCCTAGAGAGGTCGGCCCTAGTAAGTTATTGTCAAGTTAGGAATTAGTATAAATAGAGTGAGACTTTCTATTTATCACACAGTCACTCACACTCAGTTGTAGCACATAAGTGAGAGAGGAGCTAGGATAAGAGGGAGAACAACTGTAGGAGATCATCTTACTGTCTTTGGATTTTACTGCTGCTATTGGTGCCTATTCTATCTCTGAGGAAGTTGTGGGGTTTTCTCCTTTATGGTTTCCCCGAGGAAAATCTATGTCTATTGTCTCTTGTGTTTGATTGTTGTGCATGTTATTCTCTCAGATAAGATTCTAAGATAATACTGTCAAATTGATAAAAATCTAACATGGTATCAGAGCTAACCTAAGAAGAAGACACTGTGTAGCTGCGGAAGCTAGGGCTTCTTACTTTTTGGGTCTCTCTCTACAATCCATCAGCAAAAGGAGGCTAGGCTGAACCTCCATTGAAGGGCGCATCTTTTTGTCGAAGCAGAATCTAATTCTGATCTTTTTCAGTTTTTGACCTACCACTACATCAGGAAATTAGGGCTTTTCACTGAAGAGGAATTTTTGAGTGAGCCCAGGCTAGGATTGCTCTTCTCCTCAGAATCGAAGTTTAGAGACAAGAATCAAGGTTTTTGGTTGGGTAGAACTCCGGGAAAATCAAACCCTAATTTGCCCTGGAACCAGAAAGCCAGCACTGCAGAAGATCAGCTCCAGATCCAGTTTTCAGCTTCTCAAATTGGTAAGATCTAAATCTTTTGTATTTCCATTTGAGGTTCTCAGTTAAGATGTCTCATCACACCAAGCTTGATGAAAAGCTTGAGGGAGCTGATAACTTTCGAGCTTGGAAGTATAGGATCTCCCTGGTTCTGTAAGAAAATGAGTTGGACTCTTACATTAATGAAGAGGTTCTAGTTCTAGAGGGAGATGAGGCTAAGGCCTTACACAAAAAGAAATTGGTCATGGCTAAGAGGATTATTGCTGATTCAATCAAGGATCACCTCATACCACAGGTGTCCTCCTTAAAGACACCTAAAGCAATGTTTGATGCCCTGACCAAATTGTTTGATGGAAAGAACATAAATCGGAAGATGACTTTGAGGAACCAGTTGAAAAATGTGAAGATCAAGAATGCGGAGACCATACAGTCATACTTCACAAGGGTCTCTCAGATCAAAGAACAACTTGAAGCAGTGGATGAAGAAGTGGAGAATGCAGATTGTGATGACCACCTTGAATGGTCTCCCTAGATCATGGGACACCTTCATTCAAGGGATTTGTGCTAAAAGAAAGCTAGTCACCTACAGTAGACTGTGGGAAGAATGCTCACAAGAAGAAGCTCGGATAGTAGCCCGAGAAGAAAAGATGGGAAGTGAAGATCAAGCTCTCATAGTACACTCCAAGAAAAGCAGAAGGGACTATCATCATTCCAAAGGTAAGCATTTTAACTCTAGAAAATCTAACAAGGATATATCTAAATACAGATGCTTTACATGTGATGAAAGAGGACACTTTGCAAGAGATTGTCCCAAGAATAAAAATAGCTCTCACAAGAAGAAAGGAAACGAGAGAAGACATCATGCTCATGCTGCAGAGGATGAACCTTCCACAAAAAAGAATCAGACAAGAAAGTGATGATTCCTCAAGTGATGAAGAATATGTTTTGATTTCCGCTCTCATGGGAACTATCACACATGGAAGCAATGATTGGCTTATAGACAGTGGGGCTTCCAAACATATGACGAGATTCAAAGAATCCTTTGTGAAACTGTCTGAACATGAGTCACCTCACAAGGTGAAACTTGGGGATGACTATCGGTATCCAATAAAAGGTAGTGGTGAATCCTCCTACAAGCTAGACTCTGGAAAGTCTATGAAGATGAAGGATGTCTTGTTTGTACCAGGACTAAAGAAGAATCTCCTCTCCATATCTGCATTGGATTCAAAAGGCATAAGGGTTGCATTCGTAGATGGCCAAGTTCATATGTGGCCAAAGGGAAAGACTATAGATGATGCAGTTGTGATTGGAGAGCAAGAGGGAGGATTATACAAACTAAAGGGCCAACTAGAACAAGCTTTGGTCCATGAATCAGTAGAGCCAAATGAACTTTGGCATAGAAGGCTTGCACATGTGCACTACAAAGCACTACAACTTGCAAGCAAAGTTGTTGAAGGTCTTCCATAAATACAGACAAAGCATGAAGGTGGTTGCAAAGGATGTGGGAAAGGAAAGAACACAAAGAAGACATTTCCAGGTAGCGAGATCAAGGCAAAAGGAATCTTGGAAATCATCCACTCTGATGTCATCCAGTTCATTAAGCGGGTATGTATACTATGTTTCTTTCATTGATGATTTTTCTAGGAAGACATGGATATACTTCTTGAAGAACAAAGATGAAGTATTCAACAAGTTCAAGGAATTCAAAGCCTTGATCGAGAATACACAGAAAAGAAGATCAAGACTTTTCGATTAGACAATGGCGGAGAATTCACATCAAATGAATTCAAAGAGTTATGCAGAGATTCAGGAATTAAGAGGGAGTTAACCACTCCATATAATCCACAGCAGAAAGGGGTTGCAGAAAGGAAGAATAGAACGATCATGGAAGCTGCAAGGGCAGTGCTTCATGATCAAGATCTTCCCATGCATCTATGGGCAAAAGCTTCCAGAACAACGGTGTATGTACAGAACCGTACTCCACACAGAGTACTCGAGAACAAGACACCTAAAGAAGTATTTTCCGGCAAGAAACCAGAGGTCAGCCCTCTCAGAATATTTGGTTGTTCCGTGTACATACACATTCCAAAAGAAAAGAGGACAAAATTAGATCCTTCTGGAAAGAAGGGTATATTTGTGGGATATAGTGAAAGCTCGAAAGCTTACAGAATATACTTCCCAGGATTCAAGAAGATCGACATAAGCAGAGACGTAACATTCGTCAAAGATTAAGCTTACAACAAATCCAGAAAGAGACCAGTTGAAGACTCTGAAGAAACAGAAGTACCCAGAATTCAACATACAACTATGAACGATGCAAATCAAGATGAAGATCGAGAAATAGAAGAACCCCAGGAACCTGTAGATCCACCCCAAGAGAAGAATCCTCACAAGAGGAATCCTGCATGGGTACGAGAGGCTATCCAAGGTGCAGAAAGATATGGGGCTCCAGAAAAAATGCACAGAGAGAGGAAAAGAACCAGGTCCTGCTCCGATTATGTAGCACTGTTATGTGACATTATTGACAAAGAACCTTCCAACTATGAAGAACTGACAGAGAAGAAAGAATGGAAGAATGCTATGATCGAGGAATACCAGTCGATCATGAAGAATGATGTCTGGAATGTTGTCCCAAGACCAGAGGGGAAGTCTGTTGTGACTTCCAAATGGATCTACAAGATCAAGCATGCTGCAGATGGTAGCATAGAGAAACACAAAGCAAGATTCGTGGCTTGTGGCTTCTCCCAGAAAGAAGGGCTTCTCCCAGAAAGAAGGAATAGATTATGAAGAAACTTTTGCACCTGTAGCCAAATACACTTCCATCATATCAGTACTTGCTCTAGCTGGAGTAATGAAATGGAAGATACACCAGATGGATGTCAAGACTGCTTTCTTGAATGGTGCAGTGGAAGAGGAAGTGTATGTGGAGCAGCCACTCGGTTTTGAGACACATGATAGGGAGACTCGTGTGTAAACTGAAGAAAGCCCTGTACGGTTTGAAACAGGCACCCAGGACATGGTACGACAGAATTGACAGCTTCTTATCTAGTTTGGGCTTTACCAAGAGTAAAACAGATTCCAACCTTTACTACAAGGTTGAAGAAGGGAACTGAGTGATACTCCTACTATATGTAGATGATCTGTTTGTAACAGGTGAGGATGGGTTGATTGCTGATACAAAGAGGAAGCTTGCTGTCGAGTTCGAGATGGACTTGGGTATGATGCACTACTTTCTAGGCATGGAGGTGTGGCTAAGTACAGATGGAATATCCCTGGGACAAGGGAAGTATGCAGTAGAGATCCTGCAGAGGTTCGGGATGATGGACTGCAAGGCCATGACCACACCTATGGCATCGAACTTGAAGTTATTGAGTCATGCTTCATCAGAGACGATTGATGCTACGATGTATCATCAGATGATTGGGTCCTTGATGTACCTGACGAATACGAGACCAGATATTTGCTTCGCTGTGAACACATTGAGCTAGTTCCTAACGGATCCAAGACATGTTCACTTGATTGTTGCAAAGCATATTCTGAGGTACTTGAAGGGTACAATTGATTATGGGCTCAAGTATGAGGCCGATTAGAAGATTAACTTGGAAGGTTATGTTGATTCAGATTGGGCAGGCAGTGCCATTGATAGGAAGAGCACTTCTGGGTGCTGCTTCAGTATGGGGTCAGGTGCGATCTCTTGGTTTAGCAGGAAACAGTCTTGCGTAGCACTGAGTACAGCTGAAGCAGAGTATGTCGCAACTTGTTCAGCTAGTTGTGAGGCAGTGTGGCTAAGGAAGCTACTATCTGACTTATTTGATCTCCAGTTGGATGCTACTTATATATATTGCGACAACCAGAGCTGCGTGAAGTTGTCAAAGAACTTGGTGTTCCATGACAAGTCAAAGCATATTGAGATCAAATATCACTATATCAGGGATATGGTGCAAAGAGTAGTGAAGCTCCAGTATGTTGCGACGGACGAACAGATAGCTGATGTGTTGACCAAGCCATTGGACAGAGTGAAGTTTGAGTACTCCAGGGAGAAGCTTGGTGTTCTCCAGATCGAGGTTCCCTCCAAGAGGAGGTGATGAGTCCAAGAGCCTTTCTGACATGGTAGGATTGGTTCCTTCCATGGTTAGATATAAGTGCAGGGCCATTCTGACATGGTGGCAGGCTGGGCCTCCCACGGTCAGATGTAAGTGCAAAGCAATTCTGACATGGTGGCAGGCTGGGCCTCCCATGGTCAGATGTAAGTGCAGAGCCATTCTGACTGGGTCAGATGTAAGTGCAGAGCCTTTTTGACTCGGTCAGATGTAAGTGCAGAGCCTTTCTGACTGGGTCAGATATAAGTGCTGAGCCTTTCCGACATGGTGGCAGGCTGGGCCTTCCATGGTCGGATATAAGTGTTGAACCTTTCCGACATGGTGGCAGGTTGGGCCTGCCATGGTCGAATATAAGTGCTAAGCCATTTTGACATGGTGGCAGGCTGGGCCTCCCATGGTCAGATGTGAGTGCTGGGCCTTTCTGACTGGGTCAGATGTAAGTGTTGGACGAGCCTTTCTGACATGGTGGGAGGCTGGGCCTCCCATGGTCAGATGTGAGTGCTGGGCCTTTCTCACTGGGTCAGATGTGAGTGCCGGGCGTGCCTTTTTGACATGGTGGTGGATGTGTTCCTCTCATGGTCAGATGTAAGTGTTGGGCGGGCCTTTCTGACTAGGGTCAGATATAAGCGCTGAAGAAGACCTACCTGGAGGCTAGGCCAACAACCAGCATGAAAAAGGGCTGGCTCTGTAGAACTTCCTATGACGAGTAGAATTGAGAGATAGCACCAGTTGATCGAGATAACGAAAGCAATGATGATGATGATCCAGTGATGATCCAGCTTTGATGATGATCCAGTTTCGATGATGATCCAGTGATGATCCAGCATTGATGATGATCCAGATTTGATCTAGAGAAGAAGACTTGTATTGATGAATTGTGTCAAGAGAATACCTTCCTAGTTAAGAGGGAGTGTCGATATATTTGTAACTTCAGAATGTATTCACTTGTATATTTTATGTAGTGTACCTCGATGTTCTTATCGGGAAGTATCTGTAATGTAATTGAGTCATGTCATACCTCGATGTTCCTATTGGGAGAATCAATAATGTAAACAAGTCATGTAAAGTCATAGAGGGTAACTCTCCTTATTTTTCAAGGGTTAAAGTCCCTATAGTTTTGGGGCACTAGGGTTATTAGACTCTCCTAGAGAAGTCGACCCTGGTAAGTTATTGTCAAGTCATGAATTAGTATAAATAGAGAGTGAGACTTTCTATTTATCACACAGTCACTCACACTTAGTTGTAGTGCATGAGTGAGAGATGAGCTGGGATAAGAGAGAGAACAACTGTCGAAGATGATTTTACTGTCTTTGGGTTTTATTGCTGCTATTGGTGCCTATTCTATCTCTGAGGAAGTTGCGAGGTTTTCTCCTTTATGGTTTCCCCAAGGAAAATCTGTGCCTATTGTCTCTTGTGTTTGGTTGCTGTGCATGTTATTCTCTCAGATAAGATCCTAAGATAATACTGTCAAATTGATAAAAATCTAACAGGAAGGACGTCTGCAAACACCAACACACTTGCTAATACCTTTCTACCAACATTATAGCTAAGATCAGTGCCTTATATGGAATCCACAACGGATAATAACATGTAAATCATATAGAGGAGTTAATTCAATATACCAATCAATATCAATCAGTATCACAACTTTCAATGCAACTACACAACTTCCAAGGGAGTGTTCCACACTTTCCAAGGCACTACCTCATAAAAGTGCACGTTGAAGGGGAGAAGATCAAGTGGCCTAGGGATCACTTGAGGATCCAACAAGAATTGCAAAAACCCTGCAAAAACCCTAATTTGGACAATTTCATGTTACCCAATGCACTAGGTCAAAATGGGATGCCCTTAGAGATCTAAGGATAAATCCCCTAAGGCGAATTTGATGTGTGGGCCAAAATTATCAAATTGCAAATATTTTTTATTATATGAATTAATTAGATTTTTAGGGGTTTCCAACAATATTTAGATTTTTACGGCTTTTACCAATGCACCAAGGCAAATGAGGACCCCCTTAGAAATCTGTGGATAAATCCACTAGGGCGAATTTGATGGATGGACCAGAATTTCGAACTCACGACTATTTTTGGAGTTTTGAATTTATTTAGATTTTTAGGGTTTTTCCAATAATATTATATTTTTATGGCTTTTTCAATATAGAAATGCATGTAAAAATTAAATAAACGACAAGTAAATTAATAAAATAGAGATAGTTTTGTTGAAAAGATAGACATATGATTCTTGTCTCAATCCCTAGGGCATTGAGAGATTGGTACCAATGTTCCTCTCTAGAAATTGCTTCCAATACTTGCAATTAGGGCATCAACTAGCAACCTCAAGGGTTAGGTAGTAGAGCCTAATTAGGGTAAGCGAAGGAGTCTAAGGCCCAATCAATAATGGAGGGATCCTTTGATAGGATAGTCTCCTCATACAAAGTTGACAAAATGCTAGCAAGAAACCCTAACAATTTAGCATAATGCACCATAAAAGCATCATCAACTAGGGTTAGAAGTAAAGCTTACCAACATTCACCAAGAAATGAGCAAGGAAAAGACCTTAGGTTAGTCTTGAGCTTTAGTTATTACAACCAATTGTAGCCTCAACCAAAGCATGTGTAAAATTAATCCCTAGAAACAACTTCATTCATCCTTCAAGCAAAGAAGATCATCCCAATAGAGGTGTGCATAGCATCAAGAGCTCCAATAAACCAAGAGAAATAAGAAAGATCTCATAATGAACACATATCTTGTTGCTCTTTTACATTTAGAGGGAGGCACTACTTATATAAGACTAGCCTCACCTAATTTTAAGTTTTTAGCCTACAAGACAATGTAAACAGTATAACTTTTGGCTTGCTCACCCACAACTTTGGGGGATAAACCACTAAAAAGACATAAAATAACAATATAAAAGTGCACTTATGCTACACCAAGTGCTAGGTGTGCCAAAAGGAGGACGTCATGCTAACCCCAACAAATGTGTGCCCTCAATGTCCTCCTTCATTATCCTTGTAGGCTTCTTCGATAAGGAAGTACAATTTGTGGGTACACAACCTAGAGGAGGGGTAAAATAGGTCCAAGTGAGCAAATAAGGTGTGCTAAATAAATGCTATCACCTTTTACATGACAAATAAATGAGTGTGGTCATGTGTCCAAGTGATTAGCCCCCCAAGGGCACCAACCCCTACAAGGCGAGGACCTCATGGAGGTGGAAATTAAGCGAATTATCCATGACATGATTAAGGGTATATAGCACCAAATCAACACTCTACACTTCAAACTTGGCCTTTTCATCAAATTTTTTTTAACCCCTTTCTCTAGTAGACCCGACTGGGAATGCTGTAGATACTCTAAGGTGTAACAAGAGGCATTTGCATATATTTAATGAGGTCGTTCTCCTCTTTGATGAACTATTGCACGCGGATCTACTTGTTTGTTGAGGGTTTGACCCCTTGGAGAATGGGTGTGGCCACTTGCACACTTTCAGCTTGAGGAGTGTCCACTCTAGAGAGGTTGCTTACACACTTCACTATGATTGATTGATTGATGTCTCACTTGGAGAGCCACATGTATGGCCATTGGAGCATCTTTGAGTCTTGACTTGGTTTAGGTGTTTATTTATAGGACTTTTCACATAGAAGATTGCTTGCACTATTTTCTATGTTATCTCGATGGAGGGTTCACCTTGGAGGCCTATTCATGTCTTAGATTATGGAGGATGTTCACTTTATTGGATTTATTATGTACTCAATGATGTAGCGTTTCCCTTAGAAGTGTTCCACATGGTTTTTTGTGCCCTGTTAGGAGGTAGCGGCCTACTTTAGAGGGATTTGTTGCCTCATTTATGGAGGACATTTTGGCATTTGAAGAGATATAGGAGGGGTCAAACCCTAGATATATGTTTCATTCATCATATTTCATGTTTTGAGGGCCTATTCTTTGGAGCTTTACACTTGGAGAGCCTTTGGAGGCCCGCCAGGCTATTCAGGGCACCTGCTCTTGGAGGATGGCTAGTTAATAAAATATTTTTTTTAAAAGAGTAATGGCCAAAGGATGAGCACTCATTCATCGCATAATGTATGGCTAATTTTTCCTACAAGGCAACAGGGTGAGACTGTCCGGTCAGGGTTATGCCTTTGTCATTTTCCTGGAAGCCCAGAAGACTTTCTAGGGTACTTGCCTTTGGAAGTTGACTAGTGTCTTATTGTTGTGCAAATAAAATTGTTTCAAAAAGGTTTCTTTTCTAGAGTCTAGTGGAGCTTTCTCACAATTCCACCCATTTGTGAGACACTGCCATTCCCTATTGTTCACCTAATCTATCTTATGTGTTGTGTGGATTCCCTTTTCCTTCAGCCTAGATGCTTAGAGTGTCGAGTATCAAGTCATTCCCTTGGCCCTACCTTGTTTTATACACCTTCACCATTGACTAGCAAAATGGCCAAATCTATAATTGAGTATACACTAGAGGTTGTTGTTCAGATCAACTAATTACTTTGATTTAGATATATTATTTATCCGTATTGAGCTTATAATCGCCAATAGAAGCCACTTGTACTTAAATCTTACTGCTAACATAGATAATTGAGCATGCATATCCATTTTGTACTTTGCAGAATCAAAGTTTTCATTTGGGTCATCATTTTGATAATTCTTGACCTGGTCAACCTAGTTTGACCAAGTCAGTAGCAGGGTTCGGGATGAGTTTTGGCCGATGATTGTGGATGATGATTATTTGTGGTCTAGTAGACATATTCATGCTTTATATGATGGTTTATTATGATAGATTGTGTTATTTTCATGATTATCAACACTTACATGCTTTATTATTATTATTATTCTGACATGGATGGGGTCTTTGATGTACATTTTTTATGAACATATGGTGTATGGGTACTCATTCCTAGTGGATTTGGACATTCAGAGTCCATTGATGCACTCAGATTTCAGTTTCAGGCACTTGCAGAGGAGGTATGGGTCATCTTATCGGTTTGGACTCCAAAAAATTAAAATAAAATGCTTTGCAGTTGATGGTTGGATCTCCTAGGGCGCTAAGGGGCACATAGAGTGTAGCTAGTCGATGTTACCATATTGCTATGGTGTGGGGTCCATTTTTGTAGTCAGTTTACGTCCAGGTCTAGTCGCAGTGAGATATGAGCAGTTTTATGTTTCCGAGGCAGTATTTTGATGATGAAAATGGCTAATGAAGAAATCAATTTGGGTAATTGAGGAAAGGAAATGGCATGGAATTGGTCGAAGGCACATTGTTAGGGTCATCTTCATCTTTCGACATCGGTTTCACTCATCATGGGGTCCGCGTGTCATAGTGTTCTCCACTTGGGGGCGTTTTTGATGTATTTTGAGGGGATGTCTTACTGACTTTAGTCACTCTATGTTATTATTAGTGATTATACTTTATGATTGTGCCATGGAGCCATGCTAGAGAAGGACTTGTATCACCTCCTAGCCCCCACAATGTGCTATGTCATGTCTTATTCATATTTTTATGTGGTGCGCCCCTCTTCAGGTGCCTTAGTGGGTGCGCCCCCTTCACTATTGAGTTGATCCATGTATTTGCTATCCGGCTAATTTTAGCCGTTTATTAGAGTGATTGTATCTTTTGATCTTGGCCCTTGATCTTTTTGGATCTAGGTTTTGTGTATCGGAGAGATCTATATATTGAGATGCTCTCTCATTGTAAAAAGGGGACTTTAGGCTCTTGGATTTTCAGAGATAATAAAAATATTTTGCACAAATCCTTGGAAGCTTTGTCGAATGTTATTGTGTGGGGATTGGAAAGTCTTTTCTATTTGGCATTCTTGAGGATATTTGCTATTCCATATTATTTTCTTGCAGGGGCCGTTTTAATTTGCAGGGACGTTTTGGAGAGGGCGCTATTGTGGGGGAGACTCCCATATCACTCCTTTAAAACGATTTCAACTTAGGGGGTTTCTTTATTGCATCTTTTAGGACCATTTAGATTTTTCATGAGTTTCTCTATAGATTTATGTTTCTAGCTTGTGGATCAGTTCTAACTTTTGGGTTGATTGGTTTTGCAGGAGAGGGGCACATTGGTCACTTGGAGAGCATAGCGATTTCACTAGGGAGGGAAAGAGATCACTTGCAATTGTCCGAATTGGGAAGATCATCACCATACTTGAAGGCCGCAAGCATTTCTAGGTACGTTTTGCATGTATTTTAATTTTTGGGGGTCTATTCCAACTGTCACAACAAAACCCTCATTTTTACAAACCCTAGTTTTCTAGATCTGATAGATCAGGTACTTATTTGATGACGACCATCAAAACCCACTCAGGAATAATTATTTAAACCCTAGATCTAAAGTTTGGCATTAATCAGACTCCATTTATCCTTGGATCTAGCACTAGTCTTCCTAGGTGCGGCACCCTCCTTGGGCTGCTGGTCAACTCTTCAGATCTATCAGTTGGGTATGCTTGAACCCGCTCTAAATCAATAGATCTACTCTTCAAGCATCTAGATCGAGTGATTTCTTGCCCCAATCGACTCTTTTGGGTCCACTTCATCCATAATTGCATAAACCCTAGGTGGATCTAATTAGGGTATTTCTCATCTAGACTAGATCTATCTAGATCTACACTTTCATATTCATTGTGGTACATTTCACTGTAAGTTGGGCAATTTTACTTCTCTTTAAGCCTCCCCAACTTTATCCTAACCGAACCTACCACATTTATCTACTAGATCTAGATCTACTTACTCATTGTTCACCTTGCACATCATTTGTCTACCCTTCAGAGTGCCTTGAGTAGGTGCGCTAGCCCTCATAGGCTAGTAGGGTCTCCCCCTTGATAATTTTTCGGATTGATCTAAAGTGATAAGAGCCTGTCCGGTGTGCCACCTATCTTTCATTTGTAGTGGACGAGGCCTTTGCGGTGTCACCGGTTAGCTACCTCACCTCTACTGCCCCGGATAGGATATGTTTAGTGGGTAGCTACATCTTGTGTGATAACAAGTCTCATGTTGAATCTAGGGCCTGTGCGTTGGATCCCCCAGAATGTGTATGCTGTAGTGATCTCCACCTTGCTGACTTTGAAAAAGAAATGAAAATTTGACAGTGTTTTTATAGATATTGAAGATCATAACTTTAATCTTCCTAAGATTTACCACCATTTGTCTATGGTCACAAAACTAGTGAGGGTGTCCAACTACCTTTGAAGGCCCTTGAGTGAGGAGGCCAAGATGACCACATCATCTTCAAATAGGAGCAATGCAATCAGGACGTGGTGTTGAAGGCAACCATCATCAACAAGAGTGTTTTCCTTGATATGTGCTTCTAGGTCATCGATGTGGGATTGAGGCTTGAGAAAAGAAGGATGGAGGGAGAGTGAGAGTAAGTAGGTGGGGGAAGGGGGAGTGGGATTGAGAGAGAGGTAGTTGGTTTGAATTTTAATATTAATTTTATTAAAATACCCACGAGGCCCATTGGCCCATGGGATGGAAAGGCTTACATCTGATGCAACATTTCAATAGAGGAAAGAGGAAATAAATGCTTGGAGGCAAGTTCCATAGTGTGGCACAAAGAAGTTTTGGACTACTCATCTAAATTTGATATTTTTCTCTCTATAAATAAGCCTACTAATTCTGTTACATTGGCTTTTAGTAACTTCTCTCTGATGTGCATCATCTTTGAGTTTTGCTTGGTTGTGTCCTCTACATTGCCCTTTTTGAATGCTTTTTCCTAACTGGTGTTCTGTGATTTTGATCCCACGGGGGAGGTGGAGGGAGAGAATGGTATATGATGAGTCTTGCAAATTTGTTGCAGCTCTTTATTTCTGGCCTATCAATCTTATTAAACTCATTCTTGACAAAATACTTAAGAGTTTTTTTACAAGTGAAATCCATTTTATAAAAAAACCCAGAAAATACAGATGTGAATGGCTCCATTTTATAGAAACCCTGAAAATATAGATCTGAATGGCTGCACATTATAGCTATTCTAGTAATGAGTTATTCCCACTTAGTGGCATATTTTGGTCTTGAACTTTATGTATAATGGGATTTATTTAATAGTAAACCATGGCAAGGTTCATGTTTTGAAATGAGTGTATTAGTTTTTGTTAATTATTTGGTTTCTGCAAAGTTGCAAACTATCATCTATAAGACCAAAATCTACTTATGCGTCTTTCATAAATGAACTTTGAACTGCAAATTGTTGACTATGTACACCTTTTATGATGCAGAGGGTGCTTCCTTTCAAATTGCTAACGGTTGGGAAAAACAGATCTACTGGTGTGCAAATGCTGGTTCAAGAGTATGTTGAAAAGCTTCGACGATACTGTAGGGTTGAGGTTATACAAGTTAGATCAAATCCAAAGAAAACCAGGTATGCTCAAATTCACATGTTGAAGAGTTTATGGCATTATCTGTCTTGGGGGATTTGCATGTTAGTATATATTTTTCTTGAATTCCAGCATATGCTAGATGCAGATTTATTCACTTCGAGCAATGGCATTGCTGTTGGAACAGTGACGTGAAGGCACAAATAGAAGGAGAAGATATCAAAGCTATGCAGCATATTATGCCAAAAGATTGGGTACAGTCGTAGAGCTTCTAAGCTGTTGAGGTGAAAGACATTATGTTGTTCTGATTTTTGAAATTCAATCAGTCACCATTGATTTAGATGCCAGATTATTCTGTGCGAATATATTTATATACAGTGCCATTGAGTAGGGGTTGGCAGATTTTTCTCCACTATTATGATTCGAAAGGTGTTTTTATCTTTCAATGCAGTCTGTTGTGGACTTGGTATTGGAGGTTGAGGTTGGTACGTGTTGACATTAGACGATATTCACTGAATTTTTAATTTAAATCATTACAGGTTGTTCTTTTAGATGAAAATGGGAAAGATATTACCTCTGAGCAGCTGGCTAATTTAATAGGTGACACAGGAACAACAGTATGATTCCTATTTTTACTATCTCGTTTTCTTGTTTGAACTTGATATTGTTAATTCTATAATATTTAAAATAATTTCTGTTTGAGATTATGGCAGTGAAGTTTGCAGTGAAAGATTATCCGCTTGTCTTTTATTTTTTTAACTCAGGCTAGGAAATTAATTTGTTTACAGGGAGCTTCAGCTATTGTATTTTGCATAGGAGGCCCTTATGGTCATGGCCAGCAACTGAGGACGCGTGCTGATGTCACTATAAGACTTTCCTCCATGGTTTTAAATCATCAGATTGCGTTTATTGTGCTGGTTGAGCAATTGTACAGGTCTGCTGATAGTCTTATTTTAGCATATATGACATATTTCATGCCTTGATTGTAAATCATCTTGTGTTCAATTAGTAATGGATGCAATACTAGTCTACAACAACACTGTATAAGATATTGTGAGTATTTGTTGTCTCATTCATATCTGTTGTGTAAACATTGAGGATTGCAATGGCACAACTAAGAATTTTGAGGTCTTTGTTGGGAGTGTTCTAAAACTAGTGTGCACACATTTACAAATGTAAGAGTAAAAGTCTTTACTATTAACGTTGCAACTATACATCACCATAGGTGATATATTTATAGCACCCCCAGATAGTTAGGATGTTTAAAACTTTAACCACCCAGTTCCTAATTACAATATCTAACATCAATTTAGTCACATATTTAATAAAGTGACAAAAGTACTAATGTGACATGTCTGCCAATAACACTTTATTGAGTGTTACCACTCTGGCAACCCCCCTTCAGAATACCACTTTTTATCTCTATACAGATTTTATATCCTCTCAATATAGAAGTTTGAAAATTTTACAACTCTAGAAATATACAAATACAAGATGGTTTTGTTATCACAGATTCTGTGTGGGGTTTTATCCCTCAATTTTGCCAGAGCAGACCAGACTTTGACCAATCCTTTACAGTGAGCATTAGAGACATATCATGTATTATTGACGGATTGAGATTATTATGAGATCATAGCTGGATTAGATCTTGTGGGCAGGGCGTTGGAGCTGGGACCCTGGTCATTTGATGAGCCTCTTCTGTGATTCCCTGCTACACATTTTGGAACCTTTATACAGTGGACTGCTACACTTTTGGACATTGAGAATGGATCCCAGTCTTTAGAGCTTCACATATGTGCCTATGATGTCCATCCTACAGCTTCAATGGTGGGTCAGGTATATGCCTAGGGGTTTTTATTTGGATTATTATGACTTCTATTGATAAGTTGACTAGTAGTAGGACTTGTTCTACACTTGTGATCATCCAGTATATGCAAGTATGATAGCTTGTGTAAACATGGTACGGGGTATTAGCTTTGGTTTTATATACATATCTTTCTTGGGCATGGTCTCGAGTGCATTGTATTGCTCACATCCTCTCCCTCGGCTCCATACTTGACATTATCCACCTTCCACTCATCCACCTTGTTACAAAATCCTATTGATCTGGATACGGCTAAGTGACTCAAGGACCTTGCCCTCTGTGACCTCTTGGTTAGGATGGCCTCTATGTTTCCCTGGTGTCTTGGCTTTGATATGTGTGACAAAACTATTTGATGCCTTAACATTTTCTGTCAGAAGAGCTACCGATGTTGGTTTCTGAGCCTAGGTGGTCTAGTCGCCAGAAGTGTACCCCTAAGTCTTGAAACAAGTATTCCCATCCTTGAAATTGTTTAGTGGTTGGGAGGGTAGGTACTCCTTGAATTAAGAGGTTAAGCCAATTTGCTCTAAAAAGGCATTACTGTGGCAAATCCATTGCTCCTATGGATGGTGGCTGGCAGCGGAGCTAAGGCCGTGTCATAACTGACGCCTAGG
This sequence comes from Pseudotsuga menziesii, assembly GCA_001517045.1. Lineage (NCBI taxonomy): Eukaryota > Viridiplantae > Streptophyta > Pinopsida > Pinales > Pinaceae > Pseudotsuga > Pseudotsuga menziesii. The sequence continues at coordinate 292,572 of LPNX010207691.1, forward strand.
CAATCTAGGGCCAGTACCTTTCAGTCATTAGCCAACTAAAGCATTGCAAATGAATAAAGCGATTAAAAAAAAATCCAGAGAAAGAAAGAATGCTTCATATGTCAAATCAAAGTGAAATATAGTGTAAAATGAAATAAAAGGGGGGCTTGCTAAAGTTAAAGGGGTGCCTTCTAGTGCATTATCCATTTGTGAGACACCTTGCTCCCTACCGTTCGTGCTCCCTACCGTTCGTCAAATTAGGCAATGTCACAAAGACCCCTGATGTCCCTTTCTCTCCAAGAATAACTCAAGCCTTCCATTGATCAATGATCCACTTGACCAACCTATTGACTATTGACCATGCATTTCACCCAAGAAGGGGGGCTGATCTATGCAATGCATTGTGATGGTTAATCTGGAGATGGACATGTATATAAGACTTTTGCTTCTGCTCATTACTTGGTTATGCATTGATGCTGTATGTGTTTTCTGTGCTAAGTGTCAAAAGATGATCACTGGTGTATGATAGGTCCTTATATTAAGTTGCTTGTCAATATTGGTCATGATTAAGTGCTTTTCATCCTCTAAAAGTTCAGTGTATGGTCCATACATCATTTTGCATTTTGGTCAAATTTTGACCAAGTTTGACTTTTTGACTTGGTCAAACTCGAGTTTGACATGGTCAAAGGGACCGACCAGCAGCATGGGATTCTCATATATTCATCTTTTATCATATTTCAGCCTTTAAAAGGCCAATTGGACCTCACCAAGTAGCACTTGCAACGTTATTTGATTAATTGGCAAAATATAGAATTATTTTGCTAAGTTCTGAATTTTAGCCCAAGTCTAATTTGATTATTTGGAGATGATTTAAAAGGATACATTGCAGATTGGATTTTGGCATGAAGATGACCCACACTATGTTTTTGAGGGTCAAGGAATGCATCTGTGGCATTAGATTTGCATTTTGAGCAAAGAAAGACAAGGATCTAATTAATGGTGCATTATTTAATTTTATCCTAAAGTCCAATTTAAAAAATAACTGAGGTTCATTATGAATAGTAGCAGAATTCCAGAAAGGTGTAGTGGTGACTTGAGCAACCTTGTATTATGTTCCTAGATACATCTTTATCATTTCCTTGGCACAACATGTCCTCACTTGATTTTTGGTATGGCTCACCAAGGGGGGGTGCACTCTCTCTCGTGGTGAGTGCACTTGCTCACTTGGCCATGAAGATAAAGTTAGTGGGGTGATGTTGTAGGTGGAAAAATCCACCGAGGCGATCCCCTAAGGGCCCCAAACAATGGAACAAAAATGATCACTTGTAAATTTTTGCAATGTACATGGGCTAGGGATTTTGCTCACTCTCTCTATAAAAAGAGTGAGCCACCATTGTAAGGGACTTTGGTTCATTTTCAGCAAAAATAGAAATCAAAATTTTGTGGTCTTCAAATCTCTTTGTTCTTGGGTTATGTTGATGAATATGTTCTCTTTCCAGCCTCTACTAGTTGTTCGATCTTGATTGCATCTTGTTTTGGGCATTTTTATTCGTGTTTGCATGCAGGAGGAGAGCTTGTTATCACATATATAGTAGCCGGGCTACCATATTCTATTTTTTAGATTCCAGTACACTTTTTTCAGCCAGTTCCCTTACATATGAGATGCTGGGATGAGCATCTATGATGGATCACTATTTGATGATGGACTATAGTACTTTCCCATGCCATGACTGAGTCTCAGGACACTCATATTTGAGGACTGATGTAGCCATTTAGCCATTTACAGAGAAATCAGTATTGCCTAGAGTTGTAGTAGCAGTTTCTCAGTGGACAGATGTTGGTTCAGATTGGTTATTTACAGGTATATGACTTGACATGTATTATCTTGTGTTATGGTTATTATTGCTTTTATACTCATTCTTGTGACATGTCTTAGCATTTAGTGTCATGATCTGGCGATTATAATAAATATGTGGACTTGGTTGCATTGATATTATGTATGTATGTCCCTACTTAGACCTAGAAGTTCTTGACCCATACTCATTGGTTTTACCCTCCTTAGGGAGAATAGAGGTGATCATTTCCACCATACCTTGGCTTGCTAGTGTTGGTCTCATGGTTCATTATCTCCACCCATCCATTACCTTCCAGTTATGTTTATAACCCGACCTACTAAGTCACAATGAATTCGAATTTATTCCTCCGATATTGCAAAGAAGTCAAGGAAAATCCAATCAAACTTAAAAAGCAACTTTTATCCCGCTTTGACTTCTCCCAAGTCTATGAGGCACCTCATCCTATGCCAAAAAGATACATTGAAGGGTTGCCTCGTTTCTTTGCAAATTCTGTCGAATCAATTGAAAGCCACTTGGATGCTCTTTGGTGTTATATGGAATCCCTGGGCACAGAGCATGAAGATGTTTATATGTGAGCCCTAGGTGAATCTTTAGGAGGTAATGTTGGTTTTTGGTTATATACGTTAACACCAGGATCTATCATCGGATACGACATGTTCACTGATTTATTAAGAAAAGAATGGGGTAAAAGCATTGATAAATCCATAGATCCAAATAATGATTGTGTTGTTGAGGATTAATCTAATAAAGATGATCAGGATAACCATAATGAGATAGCTGACGATTTTTCTTATCAAATTGACTCCTCCTTTCCCGATCCAACAGTGGACATGTCTTTGAATGACTCTTCGATGCAAGAGAGTGATGATGATCAAATCTCAACCCTTCAAGATTATGACCTTGAAATGGATATAGAAGGGGAACTTATCAAAATCTTGCCATCATTAGCTCAAGAAGGCACAAATAAGGAGGGTGAACAAAATGATCACTATCAGGAACCATCCATAGTTGAATCTCTCATCTGTGAATCCATTGAAGATCCTCATTGCTTGGTTGACGATTATTTTGATTTGAATTTTTATCATATCTCGAAAGAAGATCAATCACATGATAATTATGATATGATTGTAAGTGAACTTGATAAAAAACATCCTTGTGCTAAAATTCCTTATCTAACCTTTAATCAGGGTATGTTGGTTCAATGTGAAGGTGTTGACTTTGTTTCAAATCTTGCAATCATTCATGGAATTAAATTGAAAACCTTTTTCTCTCATCGAATTTCGAGATCAATTATTCCAAGACATCTGGGAGAAAACTTTCAATCCACCCTCCCATCCCAACTTTTTGAGTCTTCTTGTATGGGTTTGTGTTCTAAGCAATCTTTTATCTTCAAAACCTTTAGTCAAGAGTCTAAACATGGTCACATGATTGGAGAAAATACGCTTCATTTCCCTTCTTGGTCATCCGTAATGAGTAATATTGTTCAATTTATAAATCTTTATTATGGGTGGTTGGAGAAGGTGTATAAAGATCAATTTCATCTTTTTTCCATTTTTAAGTAACAAATGGGCTTGATCTCATTCACAGTTTCATTACATTACAGCTTGTCCCCATTTGATTCTCCCATTTCTTCTGGAGTGAATAGAATTGAATGTTCTAGTAGGATAGAGGAGAAAACAAAGAACTGTTTGGAGTGGTTGAATCATGAATCATATTGTCTTCTTCCATCAAGAACGAACTCGCATACCTTTTATGATCCTATCAGTATCTTGATGGACGAGTTTCTAGAAAGTCAATTTCAGCCTTGTCATGATTTCATTCCACATTGTCCATATCTTTCTTTGAATTTCAAACAACAAGTTAGAATGGTTTCAATTTTCATTTACATTAATTTTAAACCATCTCTGGCTTGTTGGGTCATTAACTGTAAAGAAAGCTCAATAGATTCGTTCAGCAAGTGGTTGCATTGGATTCATGATTTTATTTAACACTTGTCTAAATTGGTTAGAGTAGGTAAAACCTGAATAAGCCTCTTTTAGGCAATAGTTTTTTCTTTGTTTAGCCATTTAGTCTGGCACCTTTTGTCTCTTCCCTAAGCTTGCCTTTGAAGCTCTTAGTGTAGTCCTGGGTATTTGTCCTTTTCCTGCATAATAAAATCAAACTCCTTTTGAGTTATTAGATTAGATGTACTTTCTTCTTTTTAGTTTCATGTACTTTAGTTTCAATACTTTCTTTTATCTACGCATTGTTCTGACGTTCGGTTTGTGAGTTTGGTATAGCTCTGGACATTTTGCAGGTAGTTGGTGTCATTTTGATAGCTGTTGGAGAGCTAGAGTGATGGATCGAGGATACGAATAGCAGGGTATGAGAACCAGAGATTCTGAGGTTCTCAAGCGCTCTATTCAGTAGAGCACTTCTCCTAGCTGGAGCCAGATGTTATCACATTTATAGTAGCTGGGCTACCATATTCTATTTTTTAGATTCCAGTACACTTTTTTAGCCAGTTCCCTTACATATGAGATGCTGGGATGAGCATCTATGATGGATCACTATTTGATGATGGAATATAGTACTTTCCATGCTATGACTAAGTCTCAGGACACTCAGATTTGAGGACTAATGTAGCCATTTAGCCATTTATAGAGCAGTCAATATTGCCCAGAGTTGCAGCACCAGTTTCTCAGTGGATAAATGTTGGTTCAGATTGGTTATTTACATGTATATGACTCGGCATGTATTATCTTGTGTTCTGGTTATTATTGCTTTTATACTCTTTCTTGTGACATGTCTTAGCATTTAGTGTCATGATCTGGCGATTATAATAAATATGTAGACTTGGTTGCATTGATATTATGTATGTATGTCCCTACTTAGACTTAGAAGTTCCTGACCCATACTCATTGGTTTTACCCTCCTTAGGGAGAATAGAGGTGATCATTTCCACCATACTTTGAAATGCTAGTGTTGGTCTCATGGCTCACTATCTCCACCCATCCATTACCTTCCAGTTATGTTTATAACCTGACCTACTACTTGACTAGTGGCATGGAGGACCTTTACCCCACTATAGCCTCTTTGTTGGATAAACTTCCTTGTTTATTTGTGTCTCGGCTCTGAGTTGCCTAAGTTGTGTTGGATAAACCTGAAACAAATAGCGTTGCCATCAATACAATGTATATGGAAATGAAATGAATATCTTGTGAAAAGCCCATTCATGAAAATAAGTGTTTCTGAACATACATGAATGCAAGGAAACGCCAATGAAATTGGCTTTGAAGTGTAAATGCGAAATGCGAAATGTAAAACCCATGTAACAAGTATTTTTAAACACGAATGGAGCATGAAGCCTTAATAAATAAAAATCTGTGTAACAAATGCATGGATCAAGGATATAGAAACTCGAAGGCCCAAAAAGTAATGGTTCTTAAAAGTTATATCTAATGATTGTTGCCCTCACTTGTATTGGATTTGGGTTGTGAGCATTTGTCAAGGTGAATAAGCGCCTCTGAACGTAACTTACCCATTTGTGAGACACTGCCATCCCCTGTATTATTGCTTGTCCGGCATATGCTAGAGTGAGTACCCCCTTTCCATATCCAAAGTGTCACTGTGTCAAGTTAGTAGTCACCCTTTAACCTAGCCTTTTGATCTTTAGCCTTCATCCTTCACTAGCAAATTGATTACAACTATGAAGTGAGTATGGTCTTGAAAGTCTGGTATGAGCCATAATTAATAAGTAACAAAACTCTATAGATTTAGTTGGTAGATCGCCAGTGAAATGATTACTACTTGTTATAATTGTTACTTGAATGATTTGTAGAGCATGTCTTAACCTCTAGACACTTGCAACAGATTGATGTTAGCATGGGTCATATTACTGATTATTTGATTATTTACATATGATTATTATTTTATTTGTCTGGGCATATTAGATATTGTACATGATCATGCAAAGATCTGCAGGGTGTATGGGTATGCACCTTATATGGATTTGGGCTCGCTGAGTCCAATGAGATAGTTTGTTTTCAGTTTCGGGCAGTTACAGTGGTGATTTGTCTCATTATACCATTTTGGTGCAGTTTTGCCATGTTAAATGGCCTGTCAAAGCAGAAGGATGATTTGATTGGTTCACCTAGAGCGTTGTATGAGGAGGGAGTGGTCCAACGGCTTGTTTTTACCATTTTACCCCCCTCCCAGAGAGTCTGGTGGGATCAGTTGGATAACGCAGGCACTCTAGGTGGCAGTTTGGGCAGGTTCACAGTTCCCGAGGCAGATTAAAAATGGTGAAAATGGCCACTGAGGAATTCGATTTGGGCTACTGAAGCAAGGCAATGGCATTGGATGAGTTTTGATGATGAGTGTGATGTCTTCCGCCCCTTCTCCAGCAGTTGTAGCATTCAGGACCTACACCTATCTCTTCAGCATATTTTAGGATTTTCTGGAGCTTTTGGAGGCTCACGATTTTCCTAGAGGGGCACGATTTCACCCTTAGAGTTATATTTTATTCATATTGTGCCATGGGGACACACTAGGGGTGTTAGACACTACCCCTTAGACCCACCATGAGCTTTATTCATGCTTATTTTGTTATATTGAGTGGGATCCCCTCTCCTAGGGTGATTTGGTCCATTGATGTGTTATATTGTTATATTGATCCATGTACTTTATGTTGAGCTCATCTTAACCATTGATTAGAACATTTTGATCTTTTATTCTTAGCCATCCATTTAAAAGGTGGTTAGGATTTTGTTATCTCTCCGTCCTATTTAAAGGAGAGAGCTTCTTATTGTAAAGGGGTCTTTGGCTCTTGGAATCTTGATAATAGAAAAACTCTTTTGTGGAAATTCTCGGGTCTCCTTTGCATCTGGTGTTCTTCGATGGTGATTGGAAAGTCTATTGCATCCTAGCATTTGAGTATTTGTGGTGAGATCTATATTTTCGTGGAAACTTTGTCTTTGTCTATAGGGGGGTGACTTCACTTGGGCATTTTTGCAGGTCTTCCTCAACTCGCTTGTTTGGAATCGCTTGTATCAGGTGGTTATCATTAGTATCATTGTGATCTATGGTTTCATCTTGTTATTTCTTTTGTAGCATTTGCCCATTTCTCTTGATGCATCAAATTTGATATTGTTGACGTTTGTTGTGCAGGAGGGAGGGCGCATTGGCTTCCTTGGGCAAATCGATTTTCATGGAATACTTATCCAAATCTTCTCAAATTGATCGGGAAGGCGTAGATCATCATCATCAAGGCATCTACTAGGTTATCCAGGTAAGATCCACAGGTTAATTCTTTTCTTGGTTCCAATTCATTGGCATCTTTATTTTACTGTCAAAACCCTCACTGAAAATGATCGAAAAATTGTATGGATCAAACCGCTTGATCAATTGGACAACCATGTATGGGTATTGTAGATCAGGTGAAACCCTAAGTGGGTTCTCCTATATGTTATGCTTGGGTGACTCCACTGGGCCCAAACTCCAAGGCACTAATCTCTCAACTCTAGCGCATTCCTCATTTGGCCAATTTTTCCTGTGTTTTGATCCTATCTCTAAGGCTTAGGTACGCTGATAGTGTCATGCCTTTCATCAAGTCTATCCATTGGTACTAGATAGTCCCAATCTTGTCCTTAACCTCCCTGCATTGGACACGGTTCCCAAGGCAGTGGATATTTTCATCATTTCTTGGTACCTTGATACTGGATCTAGTAGTAAAACTCATAAGTCACTTGTATTTCAACCTTGGATCAATTTCACACTTCATAAAATTCCTGATCCAAACCATAACTCACCTTGCGACTTCATCCATAGATCTAGGGTTTACTTCACCTTACACCTTACGTATTTCATCTTCCATTGATTTGATATGGTGTTTTGGTTTGATCTCTCCTATCGGGAGTAGATCTGGGTCTCCCCCATTGTTGTCTTGGGCTAAGACAACATCAAGTGAAGATTGCCTCGATTGGCGTGAAAACCATCCATTTGGGAGTCGAGGCTATCTTGGTTTCACCTCTTTGGTTGCCCATCCCTCTACCATCCATCTTGGATCCATCTCATAGGGGCAACTACAAGTCTGGTGATAACAGAGCCAAATTCGCCCCAAGTGCCCTAGTTGTCTTAGTGAAGGGTGTTTTCTTCCCATTCAAATTGATTTGCTCTTGGATTTGAATCTCTTGCCATTTCTCTAGTTGATTCACATGTCTTCTCATTTTGTCATACCGAGTTTGAATTTGGTTCGGTGATTCACTTACTAACTTGGTTTTTGTATGGTAGGTTGAGGACGAACATAGTTCTAGTGTGCCCAAGCAAGAGAAGGGGATTTTTTCCTTGATCTGAGATCTATTCAAAAGTTGTTGGGGAGGAGAGAAGACTTCATCAGTCATTCAGAATTAGGTGAGTACCCCAAAATCTTGGTTAAAAACTTTTGAAATTCAATTTGTTAAGATAATTTTACTGCTTGCCTTCTAGTTTGGTTTGCATGTGGGGGGGATTTAGCTATACTTTCATGGCTGTAGCTTTCATTGTCTTGTTGGGGTTTGTGTATTGATTGAAATATTCTTAGTTTATGACTTCAATTCGCCCCAAGATAGGCACTGGCCCTTAAAATCGATTTTCAGCCATTTGGGTGTTGTTTCTTCCTCTTTCATGCTTGTTTTTCCTTGCTATTCCAAACATTCTAGATCTGATCTAGTTGCTACAACGAGCATATTTTGGTATTAAAGGGTCTATTTAGTCAAATCCAACTATCCTATTTTGCCCAAACACTTGTCTTATGCAAGTATTAAGTCTATAAGTTGATCTTTTCTTAAACTAAAGTGAGAGCTAGTTTATTTGCCTCTAATACTTAATCCATTTTGGCCCTTTTAATACTTTGTTAGACTTTATTTATAAGTTGGTCTATTTGTTTGCAATAGCTAAAATCTAGGACAATTGCCTTCAAATCTAAGTTTAGCCACATCTCTTGTGCCAAGAGGATTTGTTTACATTCCAAGTAGCTTGCACATTTATTTATTCATCTATTTGCTGCTTGTCTAGTCATTCTAGGGGTATTTTATCCACTATTTGTATCTATCTTCCTCCCCTGGGTGAGATTCTCGGTTCCCCTAGGGTACCCATTTACCAAATTGACTTAAATTCCCAAAGTACCCTATCTCTCGTTCAAAATCAGTCCTTTGACTACCACGTGAAAGCTGGTATTACTGGCAAGTAACCAAGAAAGTGAGATTGGTGAATACCTCCCGTGGCTAGTCTGTCTCTACCCGCAGCAGGACTAGGAAGCCTAAGAGAGGGAACCGTGCCCAGCATAACACTTTGGGGCAGAGTTCCGAGGTTTCACCGGTCTGGTGGTTATTACTTTCTGCCAGTACAAAGATTGCCACATTGTGTGACATGTTTAAAAGGATGTTTATAAAAACCTTGATAATTATATTCATTTCCAAAACTTTGATTGCTAGCTGCTCCTCTCCTCAAACAAATTAGGAATTTTTATATCTGCTACGTCAAGTTGCCATCACCCTCATAAAGGAAGGATTCTGAATTCCATTAGACAACCATCCATGTTGAGGAAACATTCCACTATTCCCCATCTTGGAGACCTAGATGTTCAAGAATCAAGATAAGAGGCCATCATCAATTTTTGTCATTGTCAATGTCATCCTTATCTCTTTAGGGTAAACATTTGTTTCACTGTCTCTGGGGTAAATTCTCTATGTTGTCTCGCGTGCTAACTAGTTTCATAAAAAATCATTTCCTACAAATTTTTTGCATGGGATGGTTAAATTCATCAACTGAACTTGTACAATTTCAGCTTTTCTTGTGACCAAATTTTACAATATCTATGCCAAACTAAAAATCCTTTTCCAACATTTTTTTATATCTGTAATATGTATCATAAAAACTATGTTACCAGATCCATCTATGGAGGCTCCAAGGTGTAAAATTTCCTCTCAAACACAGCTAGGGCTAAAACAATATATTTAATTTGATTATTGAAATAATCACACATGTACTTCTTCTATCAGTATACAACAGAATATAAAGTACTAAGAAATAAATCACACAACATCACAATATACACACTATTATTTTGGGTATGGAAATCCCCGGAAAAACCCAAGATGGGAAAACCGGTGCAGTAGTTAGATAAAGATTTTATTATGAGAAAATATGGAACTTTTACAATCACTGCTAATCACCCAAACCTGGTGAAGCAGTACCCGACAGAATCACTGGAAAAACCCTAGCTAAACCTCTAGCACCCCTCTTCGTGACTGTACGACCAGTTGTACGACCTCCCACACATGCTGATCCGTACGACTGTACGATCCGTACGGGATTGTATGGAATCCGTACGGTTTGAACGACCTTCCTCTGTAGTTGCTCCCTGTCAATCCGTACAACCCTTAGCCTGCCTGGTAGTTTGGTGATCTTGTTTTCTCGCTCCTTCGTCTTCCCAACTAAATCCTATGTTTGACTTTCTCTCCCTGTCTGTATCCTTTTTTCTGTCCAAATACAAGTGTGTTTGTCCTCTCAACCAATTGACCTTTCTTTTATAACTTTCTGTCCAAATACAAGTGTGTGTGTCCTCTCAACCAATTGACCTTTCTTTTATAACTTTAGGTAAAGCGAAAACCCTAATTTCACTTTCACAAAGTCAATAAATAATTAGATCGCTTTAATTGTTTTCCAAAGTAAACTTAGGAAAAATAACTAAATACATTTGGCTTCCTGATTTAAGTCTTCTGCATGCAAGGACATGTTATCACGAACATTGTAGTTGCCTCGTGAAACGATCCTATTCAGGATGACAGAGGAAAGACAACTAAACTCACGACCTACGATATCCAAGACTTCCGAAAGAACTCGGATCTCACACCAGTCAAGGATACCTGCACTTCACCTAGTGAAAATAAAGAGCCCAAGGGGCGTCCCTATGACCAAAAAACCCTAAAATAAGGAAAATGAATAGATAACCCAGGGACACTTGGTGAAATCTTTTAGTGGGATATTTAATTAGAGTTTTAAACAATTACTAAGAGATTTCGAGTATCTAGGTGAAAAGCCCCAATTTTGCCCTAGCGTTTTATGCAGAAAATAGGGATTTAAGGCAAAACGGTGAAATTTAGCGAAATTGGATACTTAAACTGATTGTTGGATGTAAGATTGAGCAAATGAAAGCAAAACCAACAATACCTAGTTTGCGGTTTTTGAAATACCCACTCCTCCCTAGGAGGGCGTTTTCCCCTAAGAAGCAAGCCAATGCTTAGGATGGGCAATTGGAGTTTGATGATGATGAAAATTGAAAGTTAGGGGTTTTATGTTTATTCCAAAGTGGGTTTTAATTTTTATAGCTCGCTGCAAGCTAGAACGTATAGATCTACGAAATGAGGGTTTTGAGATTATGGAAGTGATGTATAATGCATGTAGAAAAAAATGGAGAAATTACTTGCGAGACGTAGTTGGATCTTGTAGATGACTTTAGAAATGATGAAGAATGTCACTTTCCCGTCAAAATATGCCTTATTGAAGAAGATTTTGTTGTAGTTGAGCAACAACCAGTCACCCTAGCGCCTCCATCAACTTGCCAGATCAGAGAAAAATCAAATGAAAAGAAAAACGAATGAGATCTGCAAAATAAGGAAAAGATAGGAAGTAAGAAATCATCAAGAAAGAAAAACTCCCTGATCTGGACACCCAAGAGCCGGGACGATGGTGAGTTGCCCCACATAAATGTCCTCTCTCTCTCCTAGCGCGCCTCCTTTCCAGCAGATGAAGTGGGAAAAGGAAAATATGCAAGATGTATCTCAAAGAAGACTCAGTATAGAAAAGTAGCAATGCTAGTCATCAGATCATCAAATCACGCACAAGATACACGGTAAAATAATCCCAGACAAAATTCTCTCTATTCAAATTCCCGTGCCAAAGCTTATCCATACATTGGAGGGGCTCACCTTTTTTAAATAGTTTGAGAGAGAGACGTAAACCCTAACTTACTTTTACATCCAACGATTGAGATTAAAACATCATCAACGGTGGAGATCAACAATACATAACTCAACACATGGATTAAGTAACTAAGTCAAAGAGGGGGCGCACTTTGCTCAAAGACGCCTAGCCTAAGTGAAAGTCACAATATAACACAAGATGTGACATGATAGTACATAGGAGGGGGTCACTAGGGGATTAATTCACCCTAGCCCCCTTTACAACTTCATAATACATGATATAACAATGAAATACATCAATAGCCAAGTAGAGGGTTGCGCCCCTTGGGGGTCTTTCCTCACTGGCTGAGCCAAGATAAAAATAATCGGAACGTCTGTTGACTGAAAATTGTTGGGGGACTATCCGGTATGTTGAAACACATCATATGTCGAAATTTCAAGCCATTTCATTGACTTAGGAGGCCAAATTGATTTTTTCAGTGATTTCTTTAGTTCATTTTGTGTTGGTACAACCTCTGGAAAATGATAAATCCACCGTAACTCTGTCCAGGGTGCAAATCGGGGAAAACTGATTGCTCAAGATGATCTGGAGAGATAGAAGAACGATATAAGTGACTACTCATACCCCCTCGAACACTGCACTGCTCTAGGGGAACCCAACATACTGTCATCTGTAATAAAATTTGATCATTTGGCCAAGAATTAAGTGAAAATAATCACTTTTCAGAAGTATTGGGGTAAAATTCTCAAAATTGAAACTGTAGTATTGGTCTTGGGCATGTCTGGAACAAATATAGACCATGTTGTGTTTTGAGTCATTGCCTTGGGAATCGTGCTTGACTTGGTCAACTGGGTTAACCAGGTCAAAGTACCCAAACTGAAGGCGAGAAACTGTATCCATATGATCCTGTAGGAATCCAGGGAAAGAAATGCTCCAATAATGTATATCAAAACCAAGTTTAAATCAGTTATTCATAATCATGATGACAGATAATAATAATAGTATTAAGATGTACCTGTGCTTTTGAAAAATCTTGGAACTTTTTGGAAGTCTGCTTGTCCATGCCATACTTACAAAGGGTAAACAATATGCTATTGTTGGGTGAGGATCTAAGTCACACGGTTCGGGTTCGGGTTCAACAAGGATTAAGTTCGGTTTAGGTTCGAATTTTCCAATGAGGTTCGGATGAGGTTTGACAATAGGTTTGACTATATACATATAAACTTTCTTCATATACTCCCCCTTGACTAATTTTCTACACCCCATAGCCCATAGGATTCAAAGCACTTAGGTCACTATTCATAGTTTCGTCGTATATACTTCTTGTTTATGACATTTTTGCTCACAGATTTGTGCTTCTAAGAGTAGGTTTTTGTGGATCAACAACGGATTTACATGCTTCCCACAATAGTAGTTTGTTCTTAGGGGTTATTCTATGTTCTTACTTGTTTGGTGTGTTCTTATGTAGACTACAGGTATGATATTTCAAATTACAGAGAGCATTTAATTTATAGACAACATAAATAAATATAGAGCATTTAATCTATAGACAACATAAATAAATCAAGAGAATATAATTTATAGACAACATTTTATATACAACATAAATATATAGAGAGCATTTAATTCATAGACAACATAAATAAACAGAGAGCATTTAATTTATCAATATTATGTTTGATTTATTTATTATTATTAAATTTCATTTTTTTCAGTAAAAAAATCGAACCTAAAAAGTTTTGCCTTAAGGTTCGCCTTTAGGTTCGACATTAGGTTCGGCTTTAGGTTCGACATTAGGTTCGTTTTTCAGGTTCGACGAACCTAAACGAATTTCAAATTTTTTTTGAGGTTTGCCGAACATCAAACCTCAAGGATTAGGTTCGGTGAACCCTGTTACTTAGGTGGCAACAGGAGCAAATGTCTCATCATAGTTAATGCCTTCTTTTTGATTGAAGCCACTAGCTACGAATTTGGCTTTATACTTCTCCACACTGTCATTGGCAACATGCTTGATTTTGTAAATCCATCGGGATGTCACCACTGACTTTGTTGTTGGTCTGAGAACAACTTCCCACACATCATTCTTCATGATTGAGCTGTACTCTTCAATCATGGCATCAACCCATACTTGTTGACTTGCTGCTTCTTCGTATGAGGGAGGGTCTGCACTGATGCGCTGGCTCATAAGACCAGAGTACTTCTGTGGTCTTATGCTTTCTCTGAAAGTCTCGGGAGGAGCTTTATGCTTCTTGGCTTCTTGTACCGTTTTTCGGTACCAAGCAGGTCTCCTTTTGGAAGGACAAACTTCAAGTAGTTCTTTTGGTGGACTTTCAGTGTCCTCAGGTGCATCTGGAATTTGATCCTCAAATTCCTCTTCCTTCCTCTAAATTTCTGAATTTGGAAACTCAAGGGGAGGTACTTCATCTTCCTTTGAAATCTCTTGTGTTTGACGAAACACAACTTCCTCATGGAAGATCACATCTCTACTGACTTCAATGTACCTCTGTCCAGGTACAAAGATGCGGTAGGCCTTCGAGCAATCACTGTACTTGACAAATATACCTTTTTCATCAGAAGGCTCTAGCTTGACCCTCTTTTCCTTTGGCACATGAATGTAAACCAGAGTGCCAAATATCCTCATGTGGTCAACTGCAGGTTTCTTTTTGGTGAAGACTTCTTCTGGAGTCTTCTCCCCCAAGATAGCATGAGGGCTTTTGTTCTGGATATACATAGCAGTTCCTGCAGCTTCAACCCGCAAGGATAAAGGAAGATCTAGATTGGTAAGCATGGCTTTAGCATCTACACAGATCGTTCTGTTCTTCCTTTCTGCAACCCCATTTCGTTGAGGGTTGTACGGTACTATTAACTCTTTCTTGATTCTTGCTTCTCGACAAAAATCATCAAACTCATTAAATTCATACTCACCTTTGTTATCTGATCTCAAGATACGAATGTGCTTGCCAGTGTGATTTTCAATCAGAGTCTTGAACTCTTTGAACTTGTCAAAAGTTTCACTTTTGGCCTTGAGGAAGTAAATCCATGACTTCCGAGAATGATCATCTATGAACAAGACATAATATAAACACCCACTCAAGGAGAGTGAAGACATAGGCCCACAAATGTCAGAGTGAATCAAATCTAAAATGCCTTTAGATCTATTCTTGCTTTTGGAAAAGGATTTCTTAGTGTTCTTACCTAGAGCACATCCTTTACAAATTCCATCATGTTTTGGAGATACATCAGGCATACCTGTGACCATCTTCTGCAAGCCTAGAAGAGCTGCGTAGTGAAGGTGTCCAAACCTTCTATGCCACAGCTCACATGGATCAACTGTGTGATGTACCAAAGCATGTGTGGAATCTTCGGAAGTCTTTTAAAAGACTCCCTCTCGAATCCCAATTTGTACAGTTGAGCTTAGCTTTTCATCCTTTTCCCATAGAAGGACCTTCTTGTCCTTGAAAAAGACTTTGTAGCCCTTGTCCTCTAAGCCAACAATAGATAGAAGATTCTTCTTCAAACCAGGAACATATAAGACATCATCAATATGTAAAAATGTACCTGAATCAAGTTGAAGTGAAGTTGAGCGAACTCCTTCAATATTGTAAGTGGAGTCATCTCCAAGTTCCACTTGAGTAGTGAACTTCTTCTTTCTATAACTAGTGAGAGCTCCACGGTTACCCATCATTTACCCAGAGGCACCACTATCCACCAACCAAGAGGTAGCACTGTGTGTGATGGATCCATAGAAAGTGGAGATCAGGTAGTACTCTCTTCTAGGTTCGTCTTCTTTGTTAGCCCTGTCGTTCTTCTTCTTCTTCTTTTGCAACAAACGCTTGAAATCTTCTTTTGAATTTCTTCTTGGTCTACCTGCAATCCTTGGCAAAGTGCCCAAACTTGTGGCAATCATAACATTCCACTTTTGAAACGTCAGAGAACTTACCTTGAGGTTTCTTTCCCTTCTTTTGCTGAGAGGAGGGCACTTCTTTGTCTTTGTTGCAAGTGCAAGGTTTCCTTCCTTAGTTGCCTTGCCTGAAGTCCTTCACTCTTCTTCCAAGCAATCATGCCAAATTCTTTCGAAGTTTGGCTGATTCTCACGTCCACTAACAGATGCCAGGAATGTTACCCAAGAGCTTGGGAGACCATCGACCATAGTCTGTACAAGGTCACCGTCATCAACAACAATACCAATAGCAATAAGTTGATCTCTTACCCGTGCAATCTTTGTGAAGAAGGGACCAACCCCTTCATCCTTGTTCATCTTCAATGTTTGAGGTCTTTTCTTCAAGACTCTCTTCTGAACAGGATCCTTTTTCTCATACAAGTTAGCCAAGGTGTCAAAGCATTCTTTGGCAGTCTTTAATGCTGTGATGTTGGGCATCATAGTTTCTTTGACAGAATCATAGATGATCCTTCTAGTCTTAGCCTGCTTCTTCTTGTAAGCAAGTCTGCCAGCATTGGATGTTGGCTCTTCACCGACATTGAAAACAATGTCATCAAGGTCATTTTCTTTTAGAATAGCTGTAAGCCTAGCTTTCCAGGAGTTGTAGTTGGCTGAACCTTGAAGCTTCTCTTCCAGTCTGAAGATGTTGATGGCCATCTCTGCCACTTAGTCAAATGTCAAGTCTACAAAATATCCCAAGGTCTAGGAAGACAACAACAATTTCTTCTTACTGGGTCTTCACATGTTAAGCTTTGATACCATGTTGAATTTTTAGCATTAGCATGAATACTTTTAAAATTTGTAGACTAACATAGCAAATGACGAGTGCAATAAATAACATCAACACATCAACACATTGAACATAATAATTTTTCATTGGGAAAACCTTTAAATGACAAACCCCAAAAGCATTAGTAATTCATCTCGTAAATGAGATGACTGAGTTCTTCAAAATTTCTCAAACCCTAATTGAGTTTGTACCACATCCACAATTTACAGAAGATAATTTTTTCACAGGAAAAATCAAACTAGGGCTTCAAGCCCTAACTGTCCAAAAATCCAGATATGCCCGGATAGCTTGCCCAGATCTGATTTAGGCCTATCCGAGCCTTGCCTAGATCCTTTGCTCACCTGAACGAAGTCTGCTGCCTTGCCTGGATTTGTTGCAACTCTTCTCGAGCTGCTTGGAGTCTGCCCAACTGTTGCCCGAAGGGCAGATCTGTCTGCCCAGCCTAGCCCGAGACCCTTATAGGCTGGCCTGTATATGCAGCCCGAGGGTTTGCATAGACCTGACAACCTTCACAGGCTGTTGCCCGAGACCCTTATGGGTATGCCTGTAGGCTACCCGAGGGTTTATGCGGCCACGACAGCCCTCACGGGTATGCTTGTAGGCTGCTCAAGGGTGAGTGACAGGCCCGACGACCCTTGTGGGCTACCTGTTGGTGTTGGGTGTCTACCCAGGGCCTGCCCGAGAGTAAAAGAGGGCAACCCAGAGAGGAGTAGGGTTGCTCGTGAACTGAGATGGCTTCCCGGTGAAGCTAGGAACCTGCCCGTGAAGATGAGAGGCAGCCGTGGAGAAGAAAAGGGTTAGGGTTAAACTCTAGCTGGAGTATGTTGCCGCAAAAGATAAAACCCTACTTTAGGGTTTATACAAAACAAGAGTGAATACCCTAGCTAGACTCATCTATGCTAGGCCATCACATCAATCTTCCTTCTCTTCAGTAACCAACAATTTCTTATGTTGGAGCGTACCTGTGAGAGCAAGTGTGTGTAATAATGAAATGGATTGATCTTCTTTTATATCCTTTGAGTCACTTGTAAGTGGACCAAATACTCAAAAGAACAAAATAATATTATTTTATTCTTTTATCACTTTGACTTTTGCCTTTAGTGGTACTAAAGGTCTTTTTGCACTTTCACTTTGACACCTTAATGGTACTAAGGGTCCTTATGTATTTTAGACTTTTACTTTAGCCTTCTTTAAGTGCCTTGTGGTCAAAACAATTGGTCAAGGTGTTCCTTCATCCCCACTCAAAGTACATCATCATAAACAGAGAGAATTACTAATGCTTTCATCTCACACTCTGTGTGACACCAAGATCGGATACTAAGGTGTTTTAACCAAGGGTAGCTAAGCCTTGGAGAAGATCACAAAGCCCACTGATCGAGGGTCAGAGTGTCACACATGCCTAGACCCGGTCTAGGGTTTATAGTGTCTTCCTGGTAACAGACTAGGTGCCTCAGCCACAGGCTGCATAATTATGATAATTTGACACAAGGTCAAATACTTGGTAACAGACCAAGCACCTCCATTCTCCTGGAGAATGGCCCTCAACTCCAGGCTGAGCCCCTAGTCCTGGACTAGTTTAAATTCCTGGTAATTGACCAGGTGCCTCCATTCAAAGAATGACCACTCAGCTCTAGGCTAAGTCCCCCAGTGCTAGACTGGTTCCACATCCTGGTCGCGGACCAGATGTCACCATTCAACAAAATGGTCACTCAACTCAAGGTTGAGTCCCCAAGTGCTGGACTAGTTCCATATCTTGGTCCCGGACTAGATATATCCCCATTCAACAGAATGGTCACTCAACTCTAGGTTGAGTCCCCCAGTGCTGGACTGGTTCTTCATCACATTGTTAGCATTCTCAATTGCATTCTAGAGTTTGGTATGGTTAAGTTTTCTATTGAGGATTTCTCTTGGGCATTTTAATTTGAGAATGCCATGTTATTTCTCTTTGTTATTTTGTAGCTTTATAGAAAAAATGATAAGAGCAAAAACGTTATATTTTATTTGTGTATTTTTCACGTGGACTACTATGTATTTTACTCACTGATTACTAAATTGTGTTTGCAGTCCTAATGGAAGGTCTTGTAATCTCATTTTTGTTAAGCAAGTTGTTTTAAAATAAATTTGATTGCTGCACAGTATTTCAATTGTGTATTTCTGTCTGCATAAAACCTTACAAAACTGCCACCTGTGGCTTTATTAATCAAAGTAGTTTTATTATGATGTCTAATGCGCCTGGTTAATGCTTATATCTACACACCCATCTCATCTTCCATATTTTATAAAATGAACATCTAATCTAAATCTCTGCATCTCTGGAGATTGGTTCATTAGGATTTATGGGCTGCAGATGTCTATGCTCTTTTCTGTGTTTCCTATTAGATTGCATGATTGTCCAACACTTGGTTTTCTTTGTTGTTCTTTCAGAGCATGGACAATCCTTAAGGGACAGAAGTATCATCATCAGTAGGTCTGTCTCGTTCATTTTACATTTTTGGTTTGACTTTTATGCTGTAGAATATTTGTAGTATTGTTTTCCTCTGATATAATTTGTCTTATAAATTTGTAACTGCTATGCTATTATATTACCTTAGCTAGAAGGTAAATAGTCAATACAAAATGTTATTTCCTTTGTGGTCAAGGAAGATATGAGGGTGTCAGAACCAGTAGTTTCTTGATTTCACCTGCTTCAAACTTTTTTCCTGCCCTATCATGTTGTGATTCTTAATGTTCTTGGATATGGATTGCAATGAACCTATACTACATTACGAATGGTACTTGAATCTTTAGATCTTCTGGTGTATCAAGGCCCTTATTTAAATAATTAATTTCCATAGTTTATTATGTTTGAACTTGGTCTGCCCATTCTTTATTTACGTTCTGCTTAACTGCCTCCTTTTTTACGAATGGTACTTGAATCTTTTAGATCATGTGGTGTATCAAGGCCCTTATTTAGATAATTAATTTCTGCCCTTATTTAGATAATTAATTTCCATAGTTTATTATGTTTGAACTCGGTCTACCCATTCTTTATTGTACATTCTGCTTAACCGCCTCTTCTTTCCTTGCAGTTTATTTTAAGCAACTCAAGACCTGATGTTCAAAGCAAGCTTATAAAGTGAGATAGTGTCTTCTTGAAATTTTATTCATTGGTAGAGCTTGTAAAAAATATTCATATTTGTCATCTGGGAAGTGCTGGCATGTTGCCCCTGGCAATTAATTTTTTTCAGCTCACTCTGATGGCAATCGCTATTGAGTTTCCATTTGGACGTCAATTTCATAATCAAGCTGATGTCCATTGGCCTTATCCTTTTGGTGCCATAAAACTCTGAATCAATTTTCCTTTTATGTTTGTACATTTACTGCAGTCATATAATCTGATAGAAAAACATGTACAGTCGCCTCAGACTATGACAGAAATATGACAATCAAGAAATGGTAGGCAAAAAGTTAAGAACTCTTTAGCAGAGAAACCACACAAGTGTAAAAATTGCCATGGCATTACAGAAAAGTAAAGGAGGATAATAATATTATGCAATACTACTTAAAGAACAAAACAATTTCAAAAATTCTGGATGATGACATGATACAAGTTAACCATCAATTTGAGTATGAGATCTTAGGAGAAGGCTCACCCATGGTAGAATCTGTTTGTGCTAGAATCAGTTCAAGGACTGCAACTCAAACCTGACCAACACATCTTATGTTCTAGGGCTGAATAGGATTTGATTGGGTATGTGGTTGTGCAATGGGTCAAGAGATTAATGCAAATGTGGAAAGCACAAGACAGCTGAAAACATCAGATGCTGTAAATAATATTGGAAAACTGACTAAAACAAGGACCATATCAGTGATGACCTTGGTTCAAGCTGATGTTAATATAAGGAACAAACAACTCAGCATATCTTAACATAAAAAACTTTGTTCAGAAAGACATTCCAAACATGAAATCCAGCATACTAAATGTAGCATGGGCATTATAAAGAAAACATCATTACGAAGGAATCCATGACCAAAACCAGTCTAAACAAGACTGCATAGCATCCAGATTTAAAGATGATTTAAACCAAGCTCATAACAAATAGAATCTTGTCTTAGATACAGGTCTTCAACAAAAATTTACAGAGTAGAAGTCTCAGGCTTTTCAAAACATGGCTCTCGACCCTTTACAATTCTACAGCCTCTCGGGTGGAACCAAACCCTTTACATTGCAAATTAATAGAGTTTATAACTTTTTTTTTAAGATAAGAGCTGTTGTCAGCTTCTAGGAATCAAATCTTATCCATCAGCTCACAATAGACTAAATCTGGTGATGATTACAAAAGAAATCTGGAAATAAATCTCTGTTTTTCTCATCTTCATAATTAACTTGATGACCTAAAGTTATTCGAAATGCCTTCTTATTGAAGCTTTGACTGCCACATCCCCTCAAATATTCCACCAACTGATTTCAAATCTATAAATATGGAGATTTGAATTAACTTGCCAAGTGTTTGATGCCTGCTTCCCGAAGATATGGGTTGGTCCCTCTAGACCTGTATGTGCTTTGACACTTGTTTTAAAATTGCTACTCCACTGTCAACAAATCTGGAATTGATCTTCCAACAATTGCTTGAAATTAGGAAGACATTCATGGATATCAATCTTCTGTTTTGAGATGTTTGACCACTTGTATATTAGATCTGGGATTCGATACTGATTTTGATATCCTGTTCTTCAGTCAACTAATCCTCTTCCACCAGCAGATATTCCACCATCAGAACTATAATCTCCCTCGCTGCTGTGTTTGGATGGAAACTCCACGAAATGGATGTAAAAACAACTTTCCTTAATGGCAAGATTGAAGAGGAAGTCTACATTGAACAACCAGAAGGATTTGTGACCCATGGGGAGAAGTCCCATGTGTGTAAACTGAAGAAAGCCTTGTATGGGCTCAAGCAGGCCCCAAGAGTTTGGTATGCAAGAATTGATGGCTATATTCATACCCTGGGGTTCTCCAAAAGTAATACTGACTCCAACCTGTACTTTAAGGTTGTTCATAATCATCACTTGATTCTAGTTCTATATGTGGACGATTTGTTCCTTACTGGGGAGGAACAACTGATAGCCCCATGTAAGAGGGAGCTCACCTCTGAACTCTAGATGAAGGATCTGGGTCTGCTGCACTATTTTCTTGGCTTAGAGGTCTGGAAAAAGCCAGATGAGATCTTCCTGACACAAGGGAAGTATGCAGTCGATGTCTTGCAGAGATTTGGAATGTAGGATTGCAAGTCCATGAGCATACCCATGACAACAAACCTGAAGAAGTTACGTGACTCAACCACTTGTTCAAAGGATGTGGATCCTACTCAGTATTGACAACTCATTGGATCCTTGATGTATCTAGTGCATACGAGACCAGATATCTGTTACATAGTGAATGCATAAGTCAATTCATGTCTGATTTGAAGCACATACACTAGGTAGCTGCTAAACATGTGCTTAGGTATGTGCGAGGTACTATCACTTATGGTCTCAGGTATACTTCCAGCAGTGGAGTAATGTTAGTTGGATATGCCGACTCTGATTGGGCTGGTAGTGCAATAGACTGGAAAAGCACATCAGGCTACTGCTTTAGTATGGGATTGGAAATGATGTCTTGGTCCAGCAGGAAACAGGGTTCCATAGCTCAAAGCAGAGCTGAAGCTGAGTATATTGCTGCTAGTGATTCTTGTAGAGAAGAAATTTGGCTTAGAAACTTCTCTCTGATCTGTTCGGTGGAAATCTTGAGTCAACTATTATTCATTGTGATAATCAGAGTTGCATAAAGATTTCAGAGAACCCTGTGTTTCACGATAGGTCAAAACACATTGAAATGAAGTACCACTTCATCAGAGGCTTAGTTTGGTGAGGTACCTTGAAGCTTCAGTATATTCGTACCAATGAACAAATTGCAGACATTTTGACCAAGCCTCTGACATCATTAAAGTTCGTTTATTTTCTTGAAAAGCTTGGCATTCACTACTACATTTTGACCAAAAATCCGACGGCCGTCATGTCGGATTTTCGACACTTCCCTGTCGCATGTACGACACTTTGGTTTTTTTTGAAGCGTCGGAAACTTGGCATCGGTTAAGCGACACTTAAGCAACCGTCGTTTAAGCGACACTTCATTAACCGTCGCTTGAATTTAACTCGTCGGTTATCCGACACTTATTAAGTGACAATGACATAAATTTTTAAAAACTTTTAGACCCACAGGCGTCGCTTAAACGACGGAGAGACGGATAACCGTCGCAAAAGCGACAGCGAGAAGCGTCGGATAAGCGACGGAGAATAACAAAAGCGTCGGAAGAGCGACAGATCAAACCGTCGGATAAGCGACGGATTTTAAGGCTAACCGTCGGAAAAACGACATCACGGGAACCGTCGCTTAAGTGACGCTTGTGACTGTTTTAAAAAAAATAAATATAAAAGCATGTGCAGTGCAGTGATCTCCGATCAGTTCCCTCTGGTGATCTGTAGAAAATTTTATCTTTGGATGAAAAATATATTGACATTCTCATTCAGAAAGAGCCATACAAATAATTGAATTTATGTTAACAGCTCTCTCCAATACTAGTTTAGAAAGCTTGGACTAATCAGACCACTGGATTATGAAGAACCACTGATTACAGAAACCCGTAGAGATAATATCATTCATACAGTTGGAATAGCAAGCTTACTAACAATGGGCAAGCTTGGGAAGAACATGAGTAATTAATATGGTATCAGAGCTCTGATACCATATTAATCCTCCATCACTTCGATAGCAAGCTTACTAACAATGGGCAAGCTTGGGAAGAACACAACAGTGCTCCAAGGGACAAAGGGATGCAGACTCAAGCATA
>LPNX010207691.1:316286-328004 GCA_001517045.1 Pseudotsuga menziesii
ACAACAATCATTACTCTACTGTAGTTGATTAATGGTTGCCATGTATTTAAAAAAAATTTTAAACCTTAATTTTGTGTGAGACATCAACAATGTTTGATACAATCTTCAATAACGCATCTCCAAGTTTCTTTTGAGGAATAGAAGCACGAACAATCCAAAATCCTCTATCACAGAGTTCTTCAACACTCATAAATAAACCAAGAGCATTTATTCGTGATTCTTGTTCTCCATGCTTCTTTTCCATGTACTGCAGTTTAGGAGCATCTTCCACAACTCATCATCGTGCAAACAACACATTCACTTCAACTTGCAGCTTTCCTTTCACCTCACGCTTCCTTTCATGTTCGAACCAGTTCTCTTTTGTTGTTGCTGTCACCTAGCTTTAGAGAACGACAACGGCGCCAAATGTTAGAATTTAGAAGAATCACATGCATTGAATCACAAAATGGAACATGCACAAGACAAATAATTATTGGGTCAAGTACTCAATTGATTTGCATTCATCGTTAATGGTATATTTATACAAATATGGATAGGTTAAAGCAGTTATACCCAGTCCAATTGATCCACTCCAATTGATCTTAGTTAGAGATACAATTACATGTTAATTAGTATATGAGGGCCAATTAATTGATCTTAGTTAGAGATAGAATTACATCTTAATTAATATATGAGGGCTTGAAGGGTCCGTCCAACAAGCTCCATATTGAACATCAAATTGTAACTTGAAAACAATAATTTTTGCAAGTTTTTCTTGTATTTTGTTATTTGTTTTTGTAAGTTTTTTCTTGTATTTTGTTACTTGTAATAGTATTTTATAAGTATTAAATCAAATTAAATTGAATTGTATTAGATGTATTCTCGATAAAGATCGACACCTTCCATTTTCTAAATTGAAATTTTAATTATTGAAAAGATGGAGTTGCAAAAATCTCTCTAAGGTATCAATTAATTTTTTAAATAGCCCGAATTGAAGAATATAATCATAATAAAAAGAGAACTCTCCAATCTATGATAATTTGTTTACATGATTCATAAGCCAAAGTAAGACTTCTTTAGACTTTATCATAGCATGATGAAATACATCAAAGGAATCAACATTATGTTGACGGGTCAAAATGATCTCTATCGAAAGGGAAATGCTTGATCAAAGCCCAATTTATGCCTTTACTCGTTTGGAATAGCACTGTTGGTGGGAATGTGGGCCCGTTGCCACAAGAGTTTTTTTTATTTTTATTTTCTTTTATTATAATCAATCTAATCTAAGCCAATGTTGATTAAAATCTATAGCATAAAAGTTTAACCTACTATAGTAAGAAAAACAAAACATATCATAATCAAATCAGGAGCCTTAATTCTTAATGTACAACGGATACATAAAAGAAAAACTTCAAAAATAAGATCACCATCCTTTCACAGTACATTTAAAATAAAACATTGTAAGCAATTATTATCACCCAATCAACCTTATGCATGTTCGAGTAATTACAATTATTCTTATGTAGAGAAATAATTCCATCACATAGTATCAACTACTATAAACAAACATTAACTGTACAAAATGCATAGCAATCTTAATAAGCACAACTAGCTGTCCAAATGGCTGCAAATTAATAATAGAGGAAGATGATTACATGCATAAACTAACTGTCCAAATGGCTGCAAATTCATAGAGGAAGGTGATTACATGCATAAAGCAAATACTAAAATAAAAAATAAATTATAATCCAAACAACTTACCAAAAGAAGAATAAACACATAGTATCAACTACCATAAACAAACATTAACGATACAAAATGCATAGCAATCTTAATAAGTACAACTAGCTGTCCAAATGGCTACAAATTAATAATAGAGGAAGGTGATTACATGCATAAACTAACTGTCCAAATGGCTGCAACTGCAAATTAATAGAGGAAGACGATTACATGCATAAAGCAAATACTAAAATAAAAAATAAATTATATCATCCAACAACTTTATTAATATGAACAATTTTCCAAAAGAAGAATAAAGACATAGTATCAACTACCATAAACAAACATTAACTGTACAAAATGCATAGCAATCTTAATAAGTACAACTAGCTGTCCAAATGGCTGCAAATTAATAATAGAGGAAGGTGATTACATGCATAAAACAAATATTAAAATAAAAAATAAGTTATATCATCCAAACAACTTTATTAATATGAACAATTTACCAAAAGAAGAATAAATTCATATGTGAACACGATTGAACATGTCCCCCAATCAAAGAAATGCACTACTAATTTATATTTATCAGTAAATTAAATACATAAATTAAATACATGAACAAAAATGAATTTGAAACAATTATAAAAAATGGTTTAATGTATACAAACATTCATAAACAACTAGACTTTGATACCCAACTTCAGAAATAATTCATTCCTCCACGATGTAATACCAAAATTCTCTTCTTACAGATCCTACTCCCCCTTATATGAGACAGAGTCCTCTTTATATTTACAACATATAGGTTTTCGGTTTCAATAACTGAATATTTTAAGTTGTGTCATTTTCGATTTTATTTACAACATATGAGTTTTCGATTTGAATAACTGAATATTTTAAGTTGTGTCATTTTCGATTTATAGTTACATCTGGTTGGTTACATCTGTTCGGATTAAGGGTCAATTTCCATTCTTGATTTTAGTGTGTTCGTATGATTCAAAGTTTTCGATGAAGTCCTCGTTTACTTTATTTTCACCGCTAAAAGTCTTCTGCTATTTCTTTATTTTATTCTTCCTTAACTTTAGTTATAAGTCCACATGCAAAATTCAAAGTAAATGATTTGTTATAGAACTTCAACAAAATTAATAAAAAATGCATATAAGCCAAAATAATATAGATAATCAAAATTTTTATTTTAAATGATCTAAATAAAAGAAGAAATATGTGTTTTAATATTTCTCCATTTTCCTTATGTTCGTTTCTTTCTCCTGAATTATTGTGGCTATGGGAGGTCATCAATTCTCTCCGAGGTCGTGCCATACTTTCCAGAAATACAATATGGTTGGTACTTGATATAAATATGTTTGTTAATTTTTTCAGAGAATGAAACAACAAGTAATATTAGCATAGCCACAAGTAAAGTGGCCGATGAATGTTATAATCAATCATTTATATCTATTATTCATACTAGATTATATTAGAGTTAATATAAGCACAAAACAAATACTATTTAATAAACAAAATAAAAAACAAAACATATATGAAAAAAGAAAAACAAATTGTTACCCTTTTCTTCAACCATCATTTAACTAAAGCTTATTTAAATCTTAATCGAGATGCATTTAAGCATAACAATATACATTAAGCATAACAATATACAACTACCATGAATCTTTGCTTACAATTGTTACAATTGGATTAATCTTGTTGATTATCTCAAACAAATCCAAAATTTGAAATAATATCTAGATGTCGATCATCTTGAAACAATACATTAAAAATGTGATCATTAGCTACTCATTTCTGCTTTTCTGAAAGCATGATATGAAATACCACCATGTCCCAATAATTCATCTCCTTGCCAAGGTCTACTACTTTGACTACTTTTTGAATTCTGCCACAGGACTACTAGATGTATGTATATACTTTGTAAGAATGCCATTCATCAACTTCAAAATAAAAGTGTCTTTTTCCAACCCTGCAGAGCTTTTAGAAACTGTTTCAATATCTAATTTTGTTGATTCATCAAGCTTTGCTTTTTCCTTCATCCTTCAGGGCGAATTCATTAACCTTCATGGATTGTTAAATCAACTGCTCAATTCAATAATAGTTATCTTCCATTAATCAAATTGGTAGCATGTCAATTCCTCAGTTAAGTCTGAGTTCACCCCATGGCTCATTCAAAATAGCAAAACAACGTTTAATTCAACTTCATACGCTATCTTCAGGATCCAGAAAAAAACTTGGTAGATAGACCAGTTATTCTAGTCATAGATTAGTATTTAATCATATTCTAAAACCCTCTCCATTTGTTTATAATTTTGGAATCAAGTTTGAGATGGAAACAGTTCGATGAAACTGTGACGACGACGACGCAAGATGAATGAAAAAAGATACAATCACTAGGATAAAATCTCTGGTTCAGAATTGGTGCTTATTTTTTAAGATTTTTATTAATTTAAAAATTTAGAATTTTTTAAAATATATGTTATAGCTCTTAAGTTTTGAAATTTTGGATATTTTATGGATTTGTGAAAGTGCTAAATCCAATAGAAATCTTAATCAAAATTAAAACGAAGTTGGATTCTATTTTTGAAAAAAAAACTAAATTAAAAAAAAAGGAACTACCCCATTTAAATTGTCAACGGTTTTTCTCAAAGAAAAAACTCTTTAGGATTTTGGTCTTATCGGAAAGGATTGGAGCTACACGCTATCAAACATTTCTATCAAACTTATTTAAATGTTGCATTGGAAATCCCTCCTAAACCAACTCCCAAATGCTTTTTGGATCTTTTCTATGTCGGGATTTTCATTGGGCCTTTTTATCAGATTTTCTAAAATGTTGCTTTGGAAGTTTCCTTGAGGGGAACGTTGCTTTGGAAGTTTTCTCGGAAATCCAATAATCTTATCGGTGTTATGATTTATTGGGCTTTGATTATTTTATTGGATTTCTCCAATAATCTTATCAGTGTTATGATTTATTGGGCTTTGTTTCTTTTATTGGATTTTATTCATTGTTCCTACTCTGATGAGTTATGTTCCTGTTGGATATCACCCTAGGTCGGTGTCTTAGTTTGAGTAACGCGATGCGTTTCTTATGCATCAGTTTCTATGTTTGTTTGGTTTTGTTGTTCTCTGTCATTGCTTGTGGTCAGGCATGGGTATGATTTCCGCTTTTTGCGAGGTCTTGTTGCCATGTTTTTGGGGTTGGGTGGTAGGTTTTTTATCTGATGAAGTTTTTTGGTGTGTTGTTGGGTGTGTGGTGCTCGTTTTGTTTCCTAACTAGAGTCCAGTCCGACTTTTTGATGAACATAGTACCAACTAGTGTAAAAAGTGAGAAGTTTATACCGGTGCGGTTTGGTGGGATGTCGGTTCTTGCCGGGGTTGGTTCTGGGTGTTTTGTTCTGTCTTTCCAGGTGGTTTATCGTATTTTGGTTGTTTTCTTGCCCTTACCTTTCTTATGATAGGAGAGGTTTTGGTCAGGGTTCGTACTAACCCTAATGAGAGGGTTTCCTTTGTTAAATCGTTCCATGTTCCTCCGGACACTGTCTCCTTGGTACTGGTTGTGACATCAGGTCGGGAGCCCCTTCCACATCGTGCAGGTCACGTGTTTGAGGGAGACGGGCCTCCGGGCCTTCACCAACAGTTTTCGTTTGGTTTGAGGGTGGATAAGTGCTCTAGGGTTGTTGGTTCTTCGAGGCCTCAAAGTTGTCCGAAACTCTGTTTTGAAAAGGTTAAATGTGATCAACTGATTTGCGTTTTGGACAAGGATGTTATGATGGATATGGTGGCATCCTTATCCTTGCAGGATTTGATAGGTAAGATCGAATATGCCAAACTCATTTGGTCGGCTATTTTATCTTGGATCAAAGAGGTATGGAAGCCCTTGATCAGATATAATCCTAGGGTTATATTGTTGGCTAATAAATGGATCATCTCTTAGTTTTTATATGAAGAAGACCAGAAGATTATCGAGGGTAAATTCTGGGTTGTTGGTTAGGGCTCTTTAGGTCTTATCTACTGGCATGTGGGTTTTGACCCTTGATACGAAAAATTAGTCAAGCGCCACCTTTGGGTGATTTTGCTTGACTTTCCTATCCATTGCTGGAATTTGAAAGGGTTTATGGGGATAGCTAATGCTCTTGGAAAGTTTATTTTGATGGAAGATGATCAATTGTTGGGTTTCGAACAGGTCTCTTCTAGGGTTCTGGTGGAGATGGAGGTGGCTGAGGGTTTACATGTTGAATTAGAGGTTATTTGGGAAGGCAGTTAATTTATTCAAAGATTGGATTATTGGCGCATTCCATTCAGGTGCCATCGTTGCAGGGGCATTGGGCATTCGAAAGTTACTTATTTGGTTGGTTTTGTGCTTAAGCCTTCATCTGATGATCTGATGGAAAGCTCTAAGGTTGATTTGGGCATGGATCCTAAATTGTGGTTCCCTCTTCCACTTGACCAAGACTCGGCTTTTTCTTTTGTGGGTAAGTTTGCTTAGTTTGTTCCCTTGCTTCTTAATTTTATTTATGTGGTGGATACTCTTAATTCTTTGTTTGTGTTGGATGCAGAAGGGGTTGAGGAGGTTTTACCTTCTGATTCTGGGGTCTGTAGTGGCCGGGATGTGGGTTTCCTCGAGGAAGATCCTGTTGTAAAGGAAAACCTGGAGATTGAGGATACTCTTGTTCCTTTGAAGGCATCCTATGAGACTAATCCTAACTCTTTGTCAGCGGGGGTTTGGAGATTCCTTCCTTTTTGGTTTCAAATTTCTTTCCTTTAGGACCTACAATTCGGTTCTCCTTAGATATTAGTCTTTCATTCTCGCTTATTTTGGATTCACCTTTGGTTAAGGGTTTGATGGACTCTCCCACTGAGAAATTATTATCTCCGTCTTTGGATGTCCCCAATCCCCTACGTATCTTTTTCATGGAAGAGGCCAATAGTCCAAACATTTTCCCTATCTCCTCGATTAGGGATACGAATGTCTCTATTTGTAAATGTCGTTCGTCGAAGAAGGGTAAGGATTGTTAGCACTCAGAATGTACCCAGGTTGTAAAAGGTACACCCCGAGGTAACAGCAAAACCACTTTAGGAAGATATTGGTACTCTCTCCCAGAGAGGGATCTCTCAACATGAACTTTACAAATTGCAAGACAAAACGGTAACAATATTTAAAGGTTTATTTATTTGGTTGAAACAATCACATATCCATTGGGCAACGGAGTCATATACATATAAAAAGATTCCCAAAATGCATACACAGGATTTTTCAAAGGCAAGATAATCACATAATTGCAGTTATCTCATTTGTCAGGGTGAAAATAGAAGAAATGAGGGAATAGCCCATCAATACAGAGCGTCTAAGACGAAATCCATATCAACTTTAGTAGAAAAGATCATATAATACCTGAAACGATGAATAGAGCATAAGCATATGAATTCTAAACATCAAACACTATGTTCCAGATACGACAGAAAAAACAGAATGGAGCGTTACACAGGGAAAATTACAAATCACACAGAGAAAGAAAGCACGGACTGCAATGTCAATGATACATGAATCTCTGAAAAAGAACTCTCATGCATTCATTTTGGTAAAAAATAAGACAGATATGTTCTCCACAAATTACTTCATCTGATGGGTTCCAACCCCCATCTCATAAAAGAGATACAAATTTATAGATCAAACAATAAGTCTGCCTCCAGCAGATCAATAACAGAATGAACGGCGTAAATTAGAGTTTGTAACCGAAATCCTACACCACTAGGAAGTTGTTACAATTCCATTCCTAACCGATCACAAAGTATGAATCAACTGAATAACAAACTTGGGCCTAACAGCTTCCACGTCTTCGCCTAACAGCTCCATGCCTTTGCGCCATCAGCTCCATGTCTTTGCGCCATCAGCTCCATGTCTTTGCCCCGTCAGCTCTTCGATACCATGACACCTGTTCTTAGGAGGGAACGATATACTTTGTTTTCCCAAACCTCTCGACAGCTTTCCACTGCTCCGAACTTGGGGTGTCGCACTCCATCATCTCTCGGATGGTCACCTCGAGCTCCATATATGTTTCATAAGATTTCTTGGGTAACCTGGCTCTGATGATGGTGAAATTCTGTAAGACTTTGAAATCTTCCGCTAATATGTCCACAATAGTCTTCCCTGACAGGCTTTTTTTCATGCTATTAAATTTCGAGTGATCCATGCGAGCCCGGACAAGCAGCTGATGATAATGTTCCGGTGAGCGCAACCGACCTTCTTCGTCCCAGAAAGACGACAATCCGTCTTCGAACAACTCTCTAAACTCCTGTCTGAACTCTTTGACTTGCACGAACAACTCATCGGACTTGTCTTGGACAGTCTTCATCAACTGGTGCTTTTGGATGATCTTCTTCGCAGACAGCACTATTGAGATTCGGTCTTTTATGCGCATGTCGTGCAGCTTTTGGTACGATAGTGAGTTCAGGAAATTTAATGTATTTTGGGCTGTGGAGAGGGGTCTTCTTGCCATGTGTTCATTCACGAGCTTCAGTTTTTGCTGGGCCAACTCTGTCACTGTACACAAATCATCAATAAAACTCAAGTAATGTCGGAACTTAGTAATCTCTATAGTAAGGGTATCCCAAATAATATGCTTCGCCCCTTGAAGGGGGACCTTCCCAATGCATTTTTCCTTTAGCTCCTCGAGCTTCTTCTGCAATTGATTCTTTTCCTGCAAGATCTGTCTTCTGCTTTCACTCATTTTGATTAATTCGGCCTTTACCTTTTCATTCTTAGTCGTACACTCTCGGATTTCCTCATCCTTTAAACTTACCTGGGATATGGACACCAATAGGTCATCAGCAGAGAAGTTATCCAGTGGTTTGTCTATTTTCACAATGGAGAGATCTTCATCAGTGGGGGTTTGACTCATCAGCTCCTCCATGATTTCTTTCTCGTCATTTTGGTCCTTTTTCAACATGGATATTTGAGACAGCAGTTCCTCCCTTTCGACCTCCCATCCGCATTTTTCCTCCTGTAGCTCGACGGCCTTCCCTTTGTATTCCATCATTTCCTGATGGATTTTGTCCTTTTCTTCTTGCAAGGCCATCAATTCGGCCGATTGGACGTGTTCTGAACCGGGGATCTTTAGTTTCTTCTTGAGGACCTGTAGAGCATTGTCTTTCTCCTCTAACAACTTCTTGACAGCCTGGGTACTGTCAGAGCTAGCGATGTCCGTTTGCATTTTCCTGATTTGAACAGCATTGGCTTTGTTCTCGACCTTTTCGTGCTTCAGTTGAACTTCCAACTTGTCTACCAACACTTGCAACTTACTTATCCTCATCATGGCCTGCAACAGGTCTGAATATAGAATGTCGCTGGTTTGCTTATGCAACTGAATCTTGTCTGGAGTACTGATTTTGTCCAGACGGATTTCTATCTCAGACATTTTCTTATCATTCACAATGGCCATTTTGAAAGTATTTTTCTCAGCATCCCTAGCAGCAACTAGGGATGTTTTAGAACTGTACAGGTTCCTTACCTTAGGGAGCAGATTTCGTGTTTCCTCCAGGGATTGCTTCCTCTTTTCTAGGTAGCTTGTCTTGAGCTCTTCTTTTGATTTAAACAAGGGACCGGATTCTGGGCTGCTAACGTCACCTTCTGAACCTTTAAAAGAAAACTGACTGACCTGTACGGTCTTGATGGGGACCAAGGCAACCTTTTTGGAAACACTGGGCATCTTTTCGTTCACCATATCACCTCCCTCGAGCAGCTTCGCCTTCTTACGGGACGTCTCTTCGTCCACTTCCATATTCTCGGCCTCTGCCAAACTCCTCTTGACCGCAACACTGACACCCTCTGTGATTTGGGTCTCTGAACGAGATGCGGGATGTGTCTCTGTCTCAGTTTTGGACTCGTCAGTGAACTGCAGCAAATTAGCCATTTCAGCTAACCCTTCAACAGCTTGATGCTCAAACGGTTTGTTTTTGTTCGCTTGCTTTCTCAATGATATCCCCTGGTGGGGGTCATAGTTCATATTTACATCCTTTACGAACTCCATATTCTCCATCAATCTCTCTATACATGCCAGGGCACCTTTGCCTTTAAAAATGAAAGGGCCGAATTTAAATGGAAATTTAATATTCAAAGATTTTCTGAAAGCACCGAAATGCTCCTCCTCTGATAACAACCTTTGCCTCATAAACTCTAGAGCAAAAATTCTTGGGGTCAAAAAGGAAGGCAACCTATAAGGCTGACCTGTAAAGCCATACAATCTCAAAACAGTATAATCTCTGTACAGAAACCAGTCTCCCACCCGCCGCTCGGGTGAAGACTGCATCAAACATTTCATTTCATCAAGGACCCGTGGCAATTCTTGATCAAACAGCATCCTGTATGTTTCGGACATGATTGAATTGGCAAATTCAATCAGGTTGATTTTCTTTGGAAAATCAGAAGAGGATAGAGTACTTATGAACTTCAATTTTGTAACATTAGAACATACTAACATGTTAAGCAGGTGTGTTTGAAACCTAAAAAACTGGACCTTGGGAAATTCAGTCAACTGGAGGTGGATCGCTTCGGCCAGATATTCGTCTAAATTAAGCACAGGAACTGACTGGGACTCGGGACTTAAAGAATTTACTTTTAGCAGGAAACCAAGGATAACATCACCTATATGACAGTCGTCATCTAGACCTAACACTTGACAAACCAAAGACATTACCCACTGCACTTCAGTTCTAAAAATGTGCAAGGGGTAGGGCAAGGTAAGGCCTTCAAGGGACTGACCTTCCCTTAGGATACTTGACAGGAATCGAGAGCGAGCGTCATCGTTGCAACTTTTAAAAAACTCGGCAAGGACAGACTCATTTACAGACTCACGGTTCACAGGGTAACTTTCGGACAAACTAAGATTTCCCCTAATGGCTGAAGCATCAATTTTACACAGTATCTTCGACGCGGACCGACTCACAATGACTCTTTGAGAGGGAGAATAATTTACTGCGCACCATTTGGCAAATTCAGGGAAGTGGAGGGTTTGCTCCAGGGCAAAAAAGTACAAAAAGGACTTGCATACATTCAGAACGTCATTCCCTTGCGAGAAACAAGACCACAACCTCTCTTTGTTGCCTGACACACTTCCTGTAGACAAGAAAGGATCGCAGACACCCCTGTGTCTATCTACCAAGAATTCTTCTCTTTCATCCAGTACCCGACCAGACACAGAGGCTTCGCCCTGTTGATCCATTTCTTAATTTATAATGATAATTGAGCGAAGGAATTACAGGATTAAGGTCCTACCTGGCTCACTGTGGAGGCATGTGTTCGGAATGCGCCTGGTGCTGACAACTGGAAGCACCCAAATCGACAGGTCCTTTTCGCCAGGTCCCAAGCAATAAAATAATCGCTGGAGAGGTCAATTTTTCCTTTATAGGACACCCCCGATTAGACACGTGGGGGAAGCATTCATTTCCGCAACCGTTACTTATCTCTAACAGCCGTGCATCTTTCTCCTCCGGGTTCATTTCCGACCGTTGATCTCTTCTGTGCAAATTCCTGGCCTTCGGATCGTACACCATGTGTGCTTTTCCGCCGAGCCGTCTGACTTTATCTACCATGCAACTCTGGGTCCCGGAAACATCTACAGCCATCGATCTGATCTTCCTTTACAGGCGGGCCGTTGGATCATGTGGCGCCCATCCAATTCCGCTGGGCTCCTTCGCTTTATCCGTCGAGCAACTTTAATCAGCGGAATTGCTCCCAGCCGTTGATGCGATATCCCTTCAGCTACGCACCGTCGGATCTTCAGTCGCGTACCCAATTCCGCTGGGCACTCCGGGATTATCCGCCGTGCTAGTTCGACCTCCGGAATCATTGTTAGCCGTTGATCTATTACCCTCCGATCTCCAACCGTTGGATCGGGCAGCATATAATGAGTTCCGCCGGGTGGCTCGAAGGTTATCCCGCGTGCATGTTCATCTCCCGGAAACCAAAATAGCCGTCGATCCACGCTGTCTTTAATCCTCGGCCGTCGGATTTAC
>LPNX010207692.1:0-28992 GCA_001517045.1 Pseudotsuga menziesii
TGCCGCACTAGTGCTATGGGTTCTCTACATGGATGTCAATTTGTGTAGCTTGATTCGATCATTTAGGCCCTCAAAGACTGCACCCACAAAAACATATACGTTATAATTTCCGTGAAAAATAAAAAGTGCCTGTTAGGAAAAATGAGATTTGACATAGCTATGCAAATTTTCGATACATAAAAGTTATATATTCGGAAAGGTGATTCAATTTCCTACATTTCATGTTTTTTACTCAATGCAAGATATTTTGCATAAGTATCTCAAAAAATCCAAGTAAGTTGAGGGATGCCTGATTTTTCAGGTTTCTATTGCATCTAACGTGCACAAAAAGGTCCCTCATCTTCTTGCACACACCCATAATATTAATTAGATATTTGGTTCAAGACTACTATCGTGGTAACCAGATATTGATAGCATCATTCATGAGAACTATCAGAGATAAACAAGCCGGCTCATGATGATACCTCCTGTCCCTTGATCTTATGACCAAGATCCATCACCCCGGTGATCACAAATGATGTTATCCCTAACAAGGCTGATGATCATGATTAGGTCGGCTCTATTCAGAGACCTCCTATTCTTCAACCAAAGTTTTTTATTTAATTATATTTATAAAATTTGTCTAGTGGATGGGAAGACAAATTCAAATAACACTCCTATAATAACAAAGAAGGCCTAAGGATGGATAATGTCATTGATTCATAAATATTTTGAGGAAAAAAATTCTTGGTAGGCTAACCTTCCTAGCTAATGATTTTATCCCTAAAATAAAATCCAAGAATAATAATCAGGAATTCAACTTACTCATTGGATAATTTCATAAGAAATGTTTCAAGAATAGGAGTGATTAAGTCAAAATAATAAAATTTATAACATAAAGAAACACCTTACAATGATTTTTCTTAAAGATATCAAGTTGATTAGTAGAGATACAAATCAATACCAAGCAGTATGCCACAACAGTATTATTTATTTACAATACCCCCTTACTTCAAACAAACTAAAACAAAAAAAAGAAATCAAAAAGCTTCAAAAAATATTAAACTTACTACTGAAATCAATCAACCAAGCAAACTTATAAACAAAATAGGACCCAAGCAAATCAAAAGAAAAGAGGAATGAAGATGTTAAATCTTGAAGGATAAACATAAATATTGGTACCTTTACGGAAATTAACATGGTCGTCGAAGAAGGTAACTGAACTCAAAATTGAAAATTGATATACGGTTATATTCCATAAGATGATCTATACAAAATAATATAGAAATCACAAAATCATGGCATGCATAATTAATGCCGACAAATCTCCCAGTATTTAATTCGGCCACAATATGGAAATAAAAAGGATTAATCTTTAATAATTTCATCAAAATGTTCAAATATAAACACACAAATAGAAACAAGAGATGTGAACAAAATATGCATGTGAGTATGATAAAATGAGTTCGTCATCAGGTTTCAGCAAAATCGTTTAAGTGTTGATATGAATAGGTCATCTTTCATTAAGATCGTGATAATCATTTTGTCAAATCATTGGAATATATATTGGGGATAATAGGTCCTTTTATTGAATCTTAATTACAATGAGAAAACCAAAATAAGAAAGACAAATGCTAGAGTGTGCAGTTTATGGTGATAATTACAACATGAGTGAATTATATTCATAAAGTTCATTATGTGAACAGAGATTAAAAAATTACGAACGCATTATTTTTAATTTACCCTTTTCAAATCTTCTAGCTTCAAACGATCATATGTAAGAATGTTGTTGTTAAGTCTAAAAAAAAATTATATAACTGACATATAAAAGAATAAGAAAGATAATTGGAAAAGAAGTAGAGGCGTGTGTACTTCCCTGAAATGATGACTCAACTCACCCTTGTCCCAAAATCAACACATCACATTATTGAAAACAAAGTAACCTACTTGTGACAAAGAAAAACAAATAAAAAAAATGAACCTAAAACTACCTCTAGAATAAATATGTACATATGTACAGTAAAATCAAAGATACTTAAAAATTAAGGAAAATGAAAAATCCATTGAAGCCACTGAAACACCTTTACTCCTGCAATATGAAATATATCAAACATTAGTATCATAACTTGAGATACTTGATGTCTAATAATGAAAAGTATTAAATCATATTTTGTACTTACAGAAGAGAGGATGTGACATGGAAACCTTTTAAGATATGATTCTTCCAACCATGCATAAATGGGGTCATAAAAATTAGATTGAAATTAGTTTAGAAATTTTGAAGATTCAATAGAGTGAATGGTGGAAAAATCATCTGGGTAATGATACAAAATAGGATTAGCTATATTCAACATTAGAAAATTTGGAAATAGTTGAAGTAAAAGATTACTTATTTAAGGAAATATCATCATCATTCAGTAGGAAATCAGAATTTGACATAAACTTAGAGTGAAGATTCTTACTTTCTCATTCAAATTGATGAGATTTCAAGGAAAAAATATTAAAATCATCAACATCAAAGATATCATAAGAAATGACTTGATCTTCTAACTTAGACTCTTTAATAGAGTTAGATGCATGTGATTTATGAATGATGTCAATAACAAGATTATTCTTTCCTCCATAATCTTGAGATAGATTAAAATAAATAGTAAAATCCTCTTTACTAGGAAATTTTTTACTTTGCATTAAATTACAAACTAACCGTAGTGGAATGTCAACATTCTTATTAGAATACATGCTACGATCATAAAATAAATCAGGATACAAAGTATAATAACTTTCATAATATGAAAAGTTAAATGTTTCTCTACCACTATAATATTCTTAACTAGTAGTTCTAAGAGAAATATTATCAAATAATTTTTTATTTAATGATAAATTTTGGTAGAAAATGAGAGGATCTTTTTCATTAAGAGAAAACTACTACCATTTATATATTAAATTTCAGAGTTTAATAGCTTTGAGTCTCTTTTCGTTTCAAGAAGGGTTTCAAAATCGTTATTCAACACAATAATTGAATCGTCACATTGTTCTTCGTGTAGTCCTGACTCGTGTTGTTGTACTTTAATGAACTCAATAGAATGAGAATCTGAATATGTTAAAGCGATATTTGTATCAACATGGATATCATGAATGTCAGACTTAATTTCATTTTCATACTTAGATAATTCTTCAAATAATTTTGATTTTCAATTTTTATGCTCGGGACTTCACCATAAGAAGATTGTTCGAACTCAAAAATTGGAATATGATTTTGTTCCTCAATTTTTACATAATTTTCACAATCTTCACGTAAATTAGAGGAATTTCCTAGAAATTTTTTATCAAACAATTTAATCATATTTTCATCTTCCTCAAAATGTCTTTCATTAGATTTGATAATCAATTGTTTGTTTTTAGAAAGATAAATTTCTGTATCACTTGAAGGAATATCATGATGAGTATAAATATAAAAACCAGAAGCCTCTTGAGAATTCGTAACTTTAGTAAGTTGTAACTTGTGAGTTTGACTTTCTTCTTCTAAACAAAGATGAGCAAAAAGGATACGACATACCTCTGGTAATTCTGTCAATTCCTTCAACAGTTCATCGCGATTATAATAGTTAAAAGCATTAAAAAATTCTCGTAAAATCTGTTCAAAATCACGAAAATACTTAGGAGGAAAAGTTGAATCCTTCCTTTAAGAGTAAGAGCAAATAATCTACATACAACACGCATACCATGATCTTATTCTAAGCAAAATCACAAGCAAAATAAATAGCATGCTGACCGGCGGAAATTTTCCCATCGCCATCATAATCTTTAAATCTAATTTTTGACGAGTGATATAATACCTCATTGGAAATCTTATTAGTTATACCATGAAAAACAGATTTCGAAGCATGGATTGGGGCAGAAGTAATGAAAAATGACTTCTAAAGATGGCTAACTTGTAATTTAACCAACCTTTAAAGATATATGTAATGACGAAGAAGAGAAAAATATATAAAAGCTGAAAACCTAAGAGCCAGAGGGTAAATGGTTATTAAAATAATTTTAAAATAAAACCACTTGTTTTACCTCATGGCCTTCTTTATAGCGCCATTTGTTGTCAGGATTTAGTGAACTCGGCCAACTATAGAAAATCAGCCCTTACAAGATGCTTAAAGCAGCCTCCCATATGTTTGGTATGGTTGATTCTAACCGGAACAAAGGCCTTGCTGCTTGTTTGAGTTTGCTCTCCAAAGAAGAGGCATCGCTGCCTGTTTGACTTTGCTCTCGAAAGGAGAGTCTCTTAAACTAATGATATAAATTAGTAAAATACAATTGAAATATATTATAACCAATATGAAATAACTAACCTAAGATATATTTAGAATAGTTGCAACAAAACATTTTAACAACTACTAAACTACAAAGAGATTTAAAAGCTCTTAAAACCTGAAGTTACAATTATTAAAAAGAAATTTAATCTAAATTCTATCTAAAATAATTTCTATTCTATGTAAATAATCTACCTAAAAGTATCCAGTGACCAAGTATAATTTAAGAAATTTTGCTTCATAAATGATATTTATATGGCTAAAAAAACAAAGCATATAATCATTTAAGTAAGAATATCAATTTAATTAAAGATAAAATATAATACAAATTAAAGTTAATATTTAATCAAACTATTTATGGAAAAAAAATATAATCATTTCAAACAACCAGACATCAAAAATATGAATACAAATACGAATACAAATAATTTCATGTAACTAGTAATCAAATATGTGAAGTAAAATCTTACACATCTTTGAATACACCTGTCTGCCTGAAAATGACCAGTGAGCAATCTTTGGCTTCATAAACAAATTTACAAAGTATGATCAACATCTAAAGAAATTTGGTTGAAAGGTAACATCCACTGGTTCTCTTGTCAAAAATAAACTTGATTCAGAAAATACAAAAGTGCTTCCTCTCTCCCTCAACCAGCGTCTCCCCTTATACTTGCAAACCCATAGATTACAAATAAAAAAACAACCCATTCTTCCTATTCTGCGGAAAACACCCCTCAAGCAGCAACGTCTACCCCTCTTCCTATAAACCAAAATATTACAGAATAGAAAAGAGAATATACAAAACAAAGTTTCTTCTACTCTGCCGAGACTTCCCCCCTTTCTGTTAACCAAAATATTACAGAATAGAAAACAGAATATTGAAAACAAAGTTTCTTCTATTCTGCCGAGACTTCCCCCTTCTTCTACAGAAAATACTATTGTCTTATATACACGAAGAAGATCAACTACTTAGAGATTTTCCAGGACTCTTTTTCAAAAATAGCATGATATGTTTCTTAGCAGCTGTTAACATAAAACATGATCGCTTCTACATTTATTTCCCCCACGAGATGGACTAACCAACACCCAATTAAAGGGGGCACCTGGGAAATGCGAACACCTTATGAAGTGAATCAGATTCTCATATGATTCCTCTACGACCAACTGATTCAATGAACCAAAATGCATCAAATAACTGTGCACGCCACCTGTCAGTAAAAACATCTTCATCCAACAAAATGCATCCATAAGCATATACCTGTAAACAATCAGTTACACATGCATTAAATTCTCATTTAAATTTATAATAATGAATACAACAGGAAAAATAAATAATAATGAATACAATAGGAAAAATAAATAAATTGTAAGCATGCCTACAGAATCTTCGATTATGTAGGTATGTTAATTAAATTAAGTGCTTAAAACTGGAAGTGTTTACAATTATAGCTAAAAGGTTTTTCCATTGTGGCTTTAATAAACTGGCAGAAACGCCATGTTTCAAGCCCGAACCATCTAGTAACGCAGGTTTTTCCATTGTGGCTTTAATAAACTGGCAGAAACGCCATGTTTCAATCCCGAACCATCTAGTAAAGGTAGGATGAATTAGTCCACCTTTTCCCTGTTAATTTTACTTTATTTAAACCCATGTTTACTGGTTTGGGGAAAGTTTGAGCTATCGTATCCTTGTTTACCATCAGTTGAATATTGTCAATCTGGGTCGTGTCTTCTTTGAAATTCATGGAAAATTGCGTGGTCACCTTGGAATTATCACCATTGAAGCGTATGAAGAAGGAGCGCTAGCCTTTATTTCCAAACAACACATCATCCTTTACTATTTCAAAGCCTGAGACTTCGAACCGGCTCAAAAAAGTGACATATGTTCAACCACCGGTTCTTCCTTCGACAGAGAATGATAGGGTATGGTGAATCCGGAGGGAAAGGAAATGCACGATTTTACAGACTCACTTCAATTGAGATTAAGACCAAAAACCCTAAGTTCATGTACAAGTTACAACCCTCATAATTCAACTGTAAAAAATAATATGTGAAACACAGACCATAATGATACGAACACTAAAATCATAACCTGGTACATGAATCATAAATAAAATTGGATTTCGAAATCTTGATGATATGGAGATTTGACACAATCATCAATTTGTTGTGCTATAATCGACAGATGTTCAAAACGCGATAACTCAAGTTTTATAACCGAACTGGGATAGCCACCAAGTTTTATATAGTTTGAAATATACATAATAGTTAAGGCAGGATGAAAATTGGATCATTCGTTAAAACATAGACTTAGGGTTTAGTATTGTTAAATGTATATACATAGTTTTAAATATTTGTAATGTTTAATATGTTAAAAGTTAGGGTCGTGATATTTATATATAATGGATGATATAATATTTTAGAGTAATCTATAAAATCATAATATTGCTAAATATCAACCACTTTTACATATTAACTTTTCAATAGGAAGCTTCATGTAAACTAGTTTCATTACTTTTGCATAGATAATTTTAACATAATTCACATTTTAACTTTTGCCACATTAATTAAGGTAAGATCGTAATGGTCAGTGATTTAAGCATAATTATAGGATTTTGATGTTTTGACATAAATTAAAGTAATTTCATGTTTTAATTAAAATAAATTGTTATTCATATATAAAACATGAAATAAATTATTAAGCTTTTACTTTATTATTAAAAATATTTAAAACCTTAAATAAAATTAAAAAGATTAAAATCATCACAAAAATATCTAGAATAATAAGATGCAAGAGTCATAAAAGTAAATCATGATAAAAAATCTAATTAATTATATAGCTGCTAAATGAATTTTAATAATGACTTTCATAATTTATAATAGTCCTCTTGTAAATGATTTTGTAATGAAATAAATATTTCAAGACTAAGAGTACCTTCAAAATCACAGATTCTCAAAGTACTCTTTATAATTTTTTCAATAATTGATAAAGATGAATGTTAGCTTAATTCAATTCAATCAACCAAAGTACATATTAACCCATTAATACTTAACCGAATTCTTTCAAAGTGAAATGCACAATTGAATCACCAAAGGTCAAATAAGATTATACAAGTGTTCTTTAACTAGTAGTAGGAAAAATGACTAAAATGATAGAAGAGTATGATAAAAAGAACTAATTACTCAATTACACTTTCAAGCCAGCCAAGGAGAACCAAAGCTAAATACTTCCAAAAATTATAATGTGGGTCCCCTTTGATTTTGAAAAAATCAAGAGGAGTTGTTGGGGTGCCAAAAAATGGCGACATACTTGGGAGAACTAGTTATCTCTGCCCATCATGTGAAGAATATTGAAAAACAAAATGAAGGTCTTCTCAAAATATCAAATTTCACACCACATGAATTTATCATGCCACTAGTCTATATAGTAAAGTTTGAACTTTAAATGATTTCACAATCAAATTAAGAATCCTAACTATTATTCCAAGACTTCATAAATACGAATGACTATAAATGTATGGATAGAAAATCAACCTCATCAAGAATGCTTTCTCCACATCTAAGTATAATCGAATAAATAGCAGCATTAAGATATGACCTCCATACCTTAAGAAGATAACTTAGATAAGTTCCCCGTCCATTAGACATAAATAAATGAAGAATTTTTTCATCTTTTTTTTTAACATAATATTAATTAGTT
Source organism: Pseudotsuga menziesii (assembly GCA_001517045.1). NCBI lineage: Eukaryota > Viridiplantae > Streptophyta > Pinopsida > Pinales > Pinaceae > Pseudotsuga > Pseudotsuga menziesii. Next base: position 7,981 of record LPNX010207692.1, read on the forward strand.
CTTTGGTTCAAGACTACTATCGTGGTAACCATATATTGATAGTATCATTCACGAGACTACCAGAGATAAAAAAGACGACTCGTGATGAGAATTATTGTCCCTTGATCTTATGAACAAGAGCCATCACCCTCGTGATTAGAAATGATGTTATCCATGATAGGGATGATGATCATGATTAGGTCAGCTCTGTTCAGAAACCTCCTATTCTTCAACCAAAGTTTTTTATTTAATTAGATTTATAAAATTTGTCTAGTGGATGGGAAGATAAATCCAGATAACACTCCTATAATAACATGGAAGGCCTAAGGATGTCTAATGTCATTGATTCATAAATATTCTGAGGAAAAAAATTCTTGGGAGGCTAACCTACCTAGCTAATGATGTCATTCCTAAAATAAAATCCAAGAATAAGAATCAGGAATTCAACTGACTGATTAGCTAAGTTCATAAGAAATGTTTCAAGACTAGGAGTGATTAAGTCACAGTAAGAAAATTTGATACACCAAGAAACACCTTACAATGATTTTTCTTAAAGATATCAAGTTGATTAGTAGAAAGACATATAAATACCAAGAAGTATGCCATAACAATATTATTTATTTACAATACCCCCTTACTTCAAACAAACTAAAACAAAAAGGAAATCAGAAAGCTTCAAAAAATATTAAACTTACTACTAAAATCAATCAACCAAGCAAACTTATAAGCAAAATACGACTTGATCAAATCAAAATTCAACCAAAAGTATGTATCACTAATCAAAAGAAAAGAGGAATAAAGACGTTAAATCTTGAAGGATAAATATAAATATTGGTACCTTTATGGAAATTAACATGGCCTTCGAAGAAGGTAACTAAACTCAAAGTTTTAAAATTGATATACGATTATATTCCATAAGACGATCTATACAAAGTAATGTAGAAATCACAAAATCATGGCATGCATAAAGAATGCCGACAAATATCCCAATATTTAATTGGACCACCATATGGAAATATAAAGGATTAATCTTTAATAATTTCATCAAAATGTTCAAATATAAACACAAAAATAGAAACAAGAGATGTGAATAGAATATGCATGTGAGTATGAGAAAATGAGTTCGTCACTAGGTTTCACCAAAATCATTTAATTGTTGATCCGAAGAATTCATCTTTCATTAAGATCGTGATAATCGTTTGTCAAATTATTGGAATATATATTCGGGATAATAGGTCATTTTATTGAATCTTACTTACAATGAGAAAGACAAATGCTAGTGTGTGCTGCACATTATTGAAAACAAAGTAACCTACTTGTGACAAAGAAAAACAAATAAACAAAAATAAACCTAAAACTAACTCTAGACTAAATATGTACACTAAAATCAAAGATAATTAAAAATTAAGTACAATGAAAAATCTAGTGAAGCCACCTAAACACCTTTACTCCTGCAATATCAAATATATCAAACATTTGTATCATAATTTGAGATACTTGATGTGTGATAATGAAAAATATTAAATGAGATTTTGCACTTATAGAAGAGAGGGAGTGACATGGAAACCTTTTAAGATATGATTCTTCCAACCATGCATAAATTGGGTCATAAAAATAAGATTGAAATTCGCTTAGAACTTTTAAATATATAATAGAGCGAATCCTGAAAAAATCATCTGAGTAATGATAGAAAAATAGGCTAGTCCAAATTATCATTAGAAAATTCGGAAAGAGTTGAAGTAAAAGATAACTTATTTAAGGAAATATCATCATCATTAAGTAGGAAATCAGAATTTGACATAACCTTAGAGTGAAGATTCTTACTTTCCCATTCAAATTGATGAGATTTTGACGAAAAAATATTAGAATCATCAATATCTAAGATATCACGAGAAATGATTTGATCTTTTAAGATATCACCAAAAATGATTTGATCTTTTAACTTAGACTCTTTAATATAGTTAGATGCATGTGATTTATGTAACAAGATTATTCTTTCCTCCATAATCTTGAGATAGATTAAAATAAACAAGTGAAATAGCAGCAAGGCTGCTTTTACCTACCTCTTAGAAATATTTTATTATAATATTGTATATAGTTTAAAGCTAAAAGTTGAAGAAATTATGAAACATTCAAACTTGCAAAATGTATTACTTGTTGCCATGGTACTTATATTTCTATGTGAGATTACTTGTTGTTTATAGGTTGTTGCATTACTTGTTACTTCTTGTAACTGTCACTGTTTATATTTCTATGTGTATATCAATTAATTAGTTATTAAGTAAGTCCTTGAAATTAAAGATCCAAAATGAGTTTACTTGTCTTTGTGAATAGGAGAGCTTTTGTCACTACGAATATCTGAGATAAGCAACATAGATGCCTAGTACTTGGCTCTTAAAAATAGTTTAATAAATATTACGTAAGAAATGGATATTGAATAACATTAACAATGTTGAATGCCTAATAAATACTTAACAATATAGATTTTAAAAATGTAACAACAATTGGAGATTTTGAAAAATCTGAATTCCAATGTAAGCACCAACTATTACAATGAAACTTTCAAGAAGATATTTTAAAAACATAGAATGTGTGGCATTGTTGTATATAAATATATGCTAATCTAATAAAAAATAATAATAAAAAGAAATATTTACAAGCATTTATAAAAATAATGTTATAGACATTGGAAAAGAAAAGATATTTGATTATATAAAATTAAAACAATAATAAGAAAAATATGATTTTTTTAGTGAAAATAAAAAATAAACTAAATGATATTAGGGAATAGTTTTTTTTTAAATTTTAATATTTTTTGAAATTAACCCTTTAATCACATAAATAAACAACTAATTGAGTATATTAAATTTAATATCAAACAACTATATAATAGATATAAAGAATTAATAAAAAATAAAATACATTTAATTAAAACATTTATGCATACAAAATGTATCTTTTGCCATATGTAATTAAAAACCTGAATAATTACAATAAAATAGAAATACTTTTATAAACCCGAACTATATATATTTTGATATATATTGAACACCTAAATATGAATAGTTAAGAAAAAATCATCTTTTAAACTTTACTATACTTTACTAAAATTATAAATTATATTATACTAATATACAATTATGGACATTTCCTTACCTCTTTGTATAAATAGCCTTGTATGCACATATTTTAACTATCTTAAATGTGAAGTGACCTATTTTAGTGAAGAAAACCTTATTCGAGTTATGAATAAATAGAATATTAATTTATTATATGAAAAATGGAAAAATGGAAAAATAAAGAAAATGATATTAAAATTTATAAAGATATAATTTTTTTTTTGAATTTTTCTATGTTGCTTGAGTGGCTTCTAGTGTAAAAAATTGTGATTACACCTGGCTTAGATCACACCCATGAATAAATTTTATTTTATAATAATTTGATATTTTATATCTATATAAAAATCTGCATACATTTCAGAAAATAAAAGAAACTTTTGCTCCATAATTTCAAATTATTTTCATAACTAGTAACAACCAAATTAATAAGATCAAAGGAATATATTTGACAAATTGATAATGTTTCTCTCTTAAAAATATTTTTTACTAATATGTTAATTTGTTGTCTATCATTGTTCACTCATTGTTCTCATGTTGCTACTTGCTAAATGGAAAGTTTATTGGGCAATGCAAGTTGGACTTCTAGATGGAGTCTTTGGAATACAACTACACATTCATCTAATAGTTTTTTATTACCAAGTTCATTTAAATTTGATTTAATAGTTGTATCATTATTATAGATAACCAATAACTATGTCATAGTTAATCTAATAGTTATGTAATATATAACTATGATTAGAGTTGAAGTTAAATTAATAGTTGTAGAATCATTGGAGTTAATTCAAAAGTTAATATATCAACAATTGCACTTCAAGTAAAAGTTGTGATTGGAGTTGAAGTTAAGATAATATTTTTATCATCAATGGAACTATCAAGAAGTAAATTGTTAATTTAGAATTTTGAAAGACTCTCATGATTGAAAGACTCTCATGATTGAAAGACCCTCATAAAATCAATATAATAGTGCACTTGCAGTACACTTCTCATTCTCGTCCATAGATGAAAAAAACATTGATGGTAGTCCACCCAAAATTCTAAGATATATATTTTTATGTGCGTTAAGATATAAAGTCCTATCCGTGTAATTAGCTAAATGCCCAACTTCTAGATGGAGCAGTTTATTAGGAGTTTGGAGGAGTTTATTAGGAGTTTTAAGGATTTTATTAGGAGTTCGACAATAACTTAGGAGTTCTAACGATTTTATTAGGAGTTCAGACTCCTAGATGCCAAATGTACTTCAACTAGAAGCCTTAAGTGATTAGAGTTGAAGTTAAGCTAATAGTTGTAGAATCGTTGGAGTTAAACTAATAGTTGTATCTAATAGTTAAGCTAATAGCTATCTAATATAACCGTGATTAGAGTTGAAGTTAAGCTAATAGTTGTAGAATCATTGGAGCTAAGTTAATAGGTGTATCTAATAGTTAATTTAAAAGTTGATATATCATCAATTGCAATTCAAGTGAAAGTCATAATTTAAGTTGAAGTTAAGCTAATAGCTGTATCATCAATGGAATTAAGCTCATAGTTGTATCTATTAATTGAGTAGTTGTATCCAATAATATTATAGTTAAAGTTGAAGTTTAATTTTTCCAACTATATTTTATGAATTTTGGATTACACCCATAAAATCAATGGACAATACACTTATCTCATTATCTTAAGTAAATGAAAAAACATAAATGATAATCCACCTCAAAATTCTAAAATATATATACCTATCCACATAAAACCCATCTTTATGACAAAGCTTCTCTATATAAGAAAAATCGTATCTAATCTAATAAGTTTGATATAAGGAAAGCCATAGCTATTAATATTATTAATTTATTGACTCGTTAATCACCTAACCTTAGAAAAACCGTCTTCACTAAGTTTTGATGGTGCTTGTTATTAGAGATAAATTAAATAGAGTTTCTTTTGAATGCTGTCGAGCCACCCTTTAAAATAAAACTCTCGATGGTTTTGACAGAAAAGGAATACAGTCAGCGAGACTTAAAGTTGGTTTGATTAACCATATCAATTGATGGAATGAGAGAAAACGTGGCGTATCGACAATTGCCAAGTAAGCTACGTGGATCTCTGCTTATTCCTCCCACAACACGCGTACTGAAGATAACAGAGGCCATGCATGGCGTATCACATCTATAACTTTGTGCAATTTTATATAAAAGATGAGTTTGTTTTGCAGGATTTTCATTGCGAGAGACAGTCATAGTTCTAGCTTCAATCGATCACTTTTCACACGACAAAAAATAGTTTTTGTTTCAATCGAGTTTTCACAGGAGAAGATAGCAAGAATGGATTTGTTGCAGTGCGTGCTTAACTTGGCATTGCCTCCCACAGCAATAGCCTTCTTATCAGTGGTCTTGCCCCCTTTAGCACTCATGCAGATGTTATTTTGGTTTTATCACCTCATTTTTCGCGAGAATATGAGAGGGAAAACGGTTCTCATCACTGGTGCATCTTTTGGAATTGGAGAGGTGTATAAATAAAGAATGCATTACTGTATTTATTTTTATTTATTTTTGTGTGTTCTGTTGTAGTAGTACTAATGGTATTTCGATTGCTTATTGTAGCAAATGGCCTATCTGTATGCCAAGAAAGTAGCGAATCTGATGCTTGTTGCCAGGAGGGAAGAACGTCTGAAAGCTGTTGCCGACAAATCACTGTCTCTAGGTGCTAAAAACGTTCATGTGATTGCTGCAGATGTCACTGCCGAGTATGTCGTGGTCACTGCCTTTACCCATCACTGGTATATCAATCGAGAGGCTTGGTTTCCGAGCTGATATTTTCTTGCATTTTCAGTTGGAGAGAATGCTGAGATTGGTGATCAATTTCCTTACAGGGATGTAGTGTATTCGGTAAGGTTTCTCACTCCACTATGTCTGTTTTCTTCTTGATGCTTTAAATTCCTGAAATTTGTTCCAACATTACCGCCATTTTTGTCCAGGCTATGGAGTGTTTGTTTTTGCTGAATCCTGCATCAATCTCAACTCATTTTAAAGTGTTCTTGCCCGATTTGGTCGCTTCTTTATAAAGCTTCGACGAAATTCTCGCCATCCTTTCACTCATTCTTGTTTTTGTTGAATCCTGGATCAATCTCATTAGGGTTAAACTTTTAATTAGAGGACGAGGATGATGATCTCGGTGTTGCTGTGATGGGGGTTAATATGCAGGAATCTAAAAGCTTGGATATGGAGAGGATTGGGGTTGAAAGTGAGTCAATTTTTTTAGATAAAAGCGGATTCGGCTCTGAAATGAAGTCCCAAGATGGGGTTAAAGTTAACCTTGATGAAATGGTCTCGAATTCCTCTCAGGTTGATGCGGCTGAAAAGATTCTGTTGCCACCAACTCCGATGGTGGGGGATTTCAAGGATAATATTGTTGACGCGGCGATGGCAAAGGCTTGGGAGAAAAAGGATTTACCTCCTTCCCTAGATAAGGAGGCAGCTGGTGTGCATGACAGTGATGACGAGAATGCTCAGTTTGAATTAGAGAGAAAAAAGAGGAGGAGGTTGAATGATGATCTTACTCAAAGCAAAAAGGGTGTTAATGCTGCTTGGATAAAGCGTGCAGCTGATAGTAAAATCGATGGGCAATCTTCCCTCTTACTGGATAAGAAGTCTGTTCATAAGATGGTCAGAGATACCGCCAGCGAGGATTCAAAGAAGGGCGAGTTTTATAGTCGTAAAACAGCTGGTACGAGGGTACTGAAAATTAATAAATTGTGGAACTGGGTACTTTTTCATGATGTCAGAAGTGCCAAATGTCACTTGAAATCCAGATACCAAATTCCAATATTGCCACTGCTTTTGATTATCCAATCAACAGCTTACAAAATATTAATAAATATTTTTTTAATAAAATCTTTTGCAAGTTCTAAAGTTTAACTTTGGAAAATACATGTTTTAATTTTTTTTACGAGCTAACTAATACATAGACAACTGAGTTTGACTGCTAAGCCATTACAATATACCTGCCTGAGGCAGGTATAATAATAAGATCCTCTTCATTTGGAAAAATATTACTTTGCATTAAATTAGAATCTAACCGTAGTGGAATGTCAACATTATTAGAATACATGCTACGATCATAAAATAAATCATGATACAAAGTATAATAACTTTCATAATATGAAAAGTTAAATGTTTCTTTATCACTATAATATTCTTGACTAATTGTTCTAAAAGAAACATTATCGAATAAGTTTTGATTTAATGATAAATTTTGGTAGAAAGTGAAGGATATTTTTCATTAAGAGAAGAAGAGGATAAAGTGTCACCAAAATACTACTATCATTTATATATTCAATTTCATAGTTTAATATCTTTGAGTCTCTTTTCGTTTCAACAAGGGTTTCAAAATCGTTATTCAATGCAATAATTAAATCATGATTAAATCATTACATTGTTCTTCGTCTAATCGTGACTCGTGTTGTTGTACTTTAATGAACTCAATAGAATTAGAATCTAAATTTGAATATGTTAAAGCTATATTTTTATCAACATTCATATCATGAATGTCAAACTTAATTTCATTTTCATGCTTTCCATTTTCATGAGGGAATTCAACATAAGAAAATTGTTCGAACTCAAAAATTGGAATATGATTTTGTTTCTCAATTTTTACAATCTTTAAGTAGATTAGAGGAATTTCCTATAAATTTTTTATCAAAATTTTTAATCATATTTTCATCTTCCTGAAAATGTCTTTCATTAGATTTGATAATCATTTGATTGTTTTAGAAGAACAAATTTCAGTATTACTAGAAGGAATATCATGATGAGTATAAATATAAAAATTAGAAGCCTTTTGAGCATTCGTAACTTTACTAGGTTGTACCTTGAAAGTTTGACTTTCTTCTTCTAAACAAGGATAAGCAAAAAGGATACAACATACCTCTGGAAATTCTGTCAATGATGATGCATCTTCCTTACTAATCCTAGCATAAACCCTTACAAATGTTTTAATAAAAGCATTCAATGAATCTTCTTTCGATTTGTGAATATTGGACAGTTCCTTAGATAGTTCATCACTATTATAATAGTTAAAAGCATTAAGAAATTCTCATAAAAACTGTTCAAAATCATGAAAATACTTAAGAGGAAAAGTTTCCATCCAAAGTTGAATCCTTCCTTTAAGAGTAACTATTATTATAATAGTTAAAAGCATTAATAGTTATAATAGTTAAAAGCATTAACTATTATAATAGTTAAAAGCATTAATAGTTATAATAGTTAAAAGCATTAACTATTATAATAGTTAAAAGCATTAAGAAATTCTCATAAAAACTGTTCAAAATCATGAAAATACTTAAGAGGAAAAGTTTCCATCCAAAGTTGAATCCTTCCTTTAAGAGTAAGAGAAAATAATCTACATACAATGATTTCATCACAAGCAAAATAAATAACATGCTACCTACAGAAATTTGCCCATCGCCATCATAATCTTTAAATCTAATTTTTGACAAGTGATATAATACCTCATTGGAAATCCTATTAGTTGAACCATGCTACCTACAGAAATTTGCCCATCGCCATCATAATCTTTAAATCTAATTTTTGACAAGTGATATAATAACTCATTGGAAATCCTATTAGTTGAACCATGAAAAACATATTTCCAAGCAGGGGCAGTAGTCATGAAAAATGACTTCTAAATATGGCTAACTTGTCATTTAATCATCCCTTAAAGATATATGTAATGACGAACAAGAAAAATATATATAAAAGCTAAAAACCTAAGAGGCACACGGTAAATGGTTATTAAAATTAATTTTAAAATAAAATCACTTGTTGTCCGGATTTAGTGAACTTGGCCAACTACAGAATATCAGCCCATACAAGACTCTTAAAGTAGCCCCGAGTATGTTTGGTATGGCTGACTCTCACACAAACAAAGGCCCCGTGCCCCCGCTACTTGTTTGAGTTTGCTCTCAGAGAGTCTCATACAGTAATGATAAGAATTAGTAAAATACTATTGAAATATATTATAACTAATATGAAATAACTATTCTAAGATGTAATTCTAGAATAGCTGCAACAAAACATTTTAACAACTACTAAATTACAAAGAGATTTAAAAGCTCTTAAAAAGTGAAGTTAAAGTTATTTAAAAGAAATCTAATCTAAATTTTATCTAAACTATTTTCTATTCTATCTAAGCAATCTACTTAAAAGCTATCCTGAGAGCAAGGTTTAATTTAAGAAATTTTGCTATATAAATGATATTTTTTATGGGTAAAAAAATTAAGTAAATAACCATTTAAGTAAAAACATCAATTTAATTAAAGATAAAAAAAATAATAAAAACTAAAGTTAATCTTTAATCAAACTGTTTATGCAGAAGAATATAATCATTTCAAACACCTAGACCTGAAAAATCTGAAATACAAAAACCAATACAAATAATTTCATGTAACTAGTAATAAAAAATGTGAAGTAAAATCTTACAAAGCATCTTTGAATACACCTATCTTCCTGAAAATGACCAATGAGCAATCTTTGGCTTCAATTACAGCTTCATAAACAAATTTACAAATTATGATCAACATCCAGAAAAAATTTGGCTGAAAGTTAACATCTACTGGCTCTCTTGTTCAAAGAAAATTGATTCAAAAAATACAGAAGTGCTTCCTCTCTCCCTCAAGCAACGTCTCCCCTTGTACTTGCAAACCCAAAGATTACAAATAAAAAACAGAATAAAATAACAACCCATTCTTCCTATTCTGCCGAAAACATCCCTCAAGCAACAGTGTCTCCCCCTCTTTCTGTGAACCAAAATATTTCAGAATATAAAACAAAATTTCTTCTATTCTGCCAAGACTACCCCCTTCTGTAAACCAAAATATTATAGAATAGAAAACAAAGTTTCTTCTTTTCTATTCTGCCAAGACTTCCCCCTTCTGTAAACCAAAATATTATAGAATAGAAAACAAAGTTTCTTCTTTTCTACCGAGACTTCCCCCATCTTCTACAGAATTTTTCTTTTAATTGAATCGATTTTCTATAGAATCGATTTTTCTTTTAATTGAGAATTTTAATGCTTCAATTTCATAATTTTGTAATATTTTACATAGTTTGATTTGATGAGAAGTTGTAAATGAAGATTCTTTTATTTTTATTTTTTACAGCAACATGCTGAGAAGGAGAACGGTTTTCATTAGACTCAACTCTGAAAGATACTACAGGATCATCAAACTTATCCTTCTGTTGTTCTGTTGGAGACGCATTCATGGATACATGTTCTTCTTACTGAGGGTTTAGAAATCACAATATTAGGTTCTTCGGAAATCTCACATCCAATATCGACCTGTGTAAACGATTTAACTCCTACACATTCATTATGCGTTAATACAAAATCAAGCATTTCTTCGATTTCAGGCTTAGGAAGTCTCTTAATCAAATTTTATTCATGTTTAGCGTGATCTCTTCCTCCTTACTGCCAGCGATCATGGGGAGATGGCCCACAACGAACGAGAGGGTGTGACGGTTGTTAATGAAAAAGATGTGATTAATGTGTGTGTAAATGAGTTACTTAGTGATCGCTTTGAAACCCCTTTCCTTCCCTCCTGTCGCATTAAAGGCAATGCCTTCCGGTTCTTGATTTGCCTCTATAATTGCTTGAGCTGTATTTTCTTTTATTTATATAAGTCCTTAAACCTCCTTATTATCCCAGGGGAGTGGGTGGGTACGATAGATAGAATGAATCGGGAGAGCGATCACCACATTACCTTTGGAAAGAGGAATGAAATGAGTCGTTTTCTGAAGGAAGGAATGATGTATAAATAGCCATTAGTGGATCACATCACAAAGTCCAGATCTCCTAATGGATGAATTTAAGTAAGCAGGCGCATCATAAACAACGATATCATCATGTTATAAACACTATGTATCTTTGGCGATGGCGTCTTTCCTCCTACATGTTATCTTTTAAATATTAGTTTCAACACCCTTTAATCTCATATCTTTACTGTATTCTCTTTAATCGAATTTTAGGTCGAATGAGGTGACAGTGGCAAGTTTTCGTTGTTGCAACCACAAAATCCTCGGTGGTTCTATGGCAGATTAATAAGGATAATTTTAAACAAACGGTAAATAATTTTTATTAATTGTTGCCTTGCCAATTCCTATAGGCCAGATTAACCCATATTGCATTATTGTCAATAATCTCTTACGTGGGTTCCGTTTTCATCCCCATCAAAACATTAAGCCTAGCCTTTGAAATGAAATGGGGTCTTAAAGAATCCGTAACTGAGTTCAGAGATAGTTGCTCTTAACCAGCTTTATTTGGGCCAAAGCTAAGTCATTCACGATAATTGATATTGAACTAGATTTTAATTAAACCCATGATGAAAACGACTACAATTTTGGTTCCCTATGGCGTTTTTAACCGCAGAAGCCAATTTCTTACGCAACAGGTATAAATGTAAATCGAGTTTCCAACAAAATATTGAATGTGTGGAGAAATAATCACAGAAAAAACCATACCTTTCTATGACATCGTAGCAGGTTTTTCCATTGTGGCTTTAATAAGCTAGAAGAAACGCCATGTTTCAAGCCCAAACCATCTGGTAAAGCTAGGATGAATTAGTCCACCTTTTCCCTATTAATTTTACTTTCTTTAAACCCATGTTTGCAGGTGTGGGGAAGGTTTGAGCTATCATATCCTTGTTTACCATCAGTTTAATATTGCCAATCTAGTCCGCGTATTCTTTGAAATTCATGGCAAATTTCCTGGTCACCTTGGCATTATGACCATTGAAGAAGCCTTTCTTTCCAAACAACGCATCAACCTCATGATCATCCTTAAATATTTCAAATCCAGACTTCGAATTGGCTCAAAAGTGACATCTGTTCAACCACTGGTTCTTCCTTCGACAGAGAATGGTAGGGTATGGTGAATACAGAGGGAAAGGAAATGCACGATTTTACAGACTCGCTGAAATTGAGATTAAGACCAAAAACCTTAAGTTCATGTACAACCATCATAATTCAACTGTAAAAAATAATAGGTTAAACACAGACCATAATGATACAACAGTAAAATCATAACCTCCTACATGCATCATAAATAAATTTGGATTTCGAAATATTGATGTTATGGAGATTTGACACAATCCTCAATTTGTTGTACTATAATCGACAGATGTTCAAAACTCAATAACTCAAGTTTCATAACTAAACTAGGATAGACACCAGGTTTTATATAGTTTGAATTGATGTTATGGAGATTTGACACAATCATCAATTTGTTGTACTATAATCGACAGATGTTCAAAACTCAATCACTCAAGTTTCATAACTAAACTAGGATAGACACCAGGTTTTATATAGTTTGAAATATACATCATAGTTAAGGCAGGATGAAAATCGGATCATTCGTTAAAGCATGGACTTAAGGTTTAGTATTGTTAAACGTATAGACATAGTTTTAAATATTTGTAATGTTGAAGATGTTAAACTTTAGGGTTATGATATTTATATATAATCGATGATATAATATTTTAGTATAATCTATAAAATAATAATATTGCTAAAGATTAACTACTTTTACATATTAACTTTTCAATAGGAAGCTTCATGTAAACTAGTTTCATTACTTTTTGCATAGATAATTTTAACCTAATTCACATTTTAACTTTTCCCACATTAATTAAGGTAAGATCATAATGGTGTGTTATTTAAGCATAATTATCATAGGATTTTAATGTTTAGACATAAATTAAAGTAACTTCATGTTTTAATTTAAATAAATTATTATTCATATATAAGACATGAAATAAATTATTAAGCTTTTACTTTATTATTAAAAATATTTAAAATTCTAAATGAAAATAAAATGCTTAAAATCATGACAAAATTATTTAGAACTATAAGATGCAAGACTCATAAAAGACTCATAAAAGTAAATCATAATGAAAAAAATCTAATTAATTATATGTGAGAATTAATTTAGCAACTACTCAATTTTAAATAATGACTTTCATAATTCATAATAGTCCTCTTGCAAATGATTTTGTAATGAAATAAATATTTCAAGACTAAGAGTACCTTCAGAATCATAGATTTCAAAACTACTTTTTATAATTTTTTTAAGAATTCATAAAGATGAATGTTAGCTTAATTCAATTCAATCACCCAAAGAACTCATTAACCCATTAAAATCAAAAAAATCGAATTCTTTCAAAGTGAAATGCACAATTGAATTAACAAAAGCCAAATAAGATTATACAAGTGCTTTTTAACTAGTAGGAGGAAAAATGAATCAAATGATAGAAGAGTAACTTTTTGACAAAAATAATCAGTAAAAGATATGATAAAAATAAATGATTATTGAATTACACTTTCAAGCGAGGCAAGGAGAACCAAAGCTAAATACTTACAAAAATTCTAATGGGGGTCCCTTTTTATTTTGCAAAAGGGTGTGTGCAAGAAGTTGAGGGACCTTTTAGATGCAATGGTGGAGTGAAGTCAATCACTCTTGATCAAAAAAAAAATCATCCCAAGTAATCCCGAACCTGCCAAGCCTAGTCCCAAGGCTACCAATAGGCATGCCAATTAGGATAGTAAACCAAATCGCGCCTCCGTTTTATTCAAGAAAATCGCGCCTTCGTTTTAGTGAACAAAATCGTGCGCGCATTTTGGAAAGACTATTTTTTTTTAAATAGAATGAGTACGTCTTTTTCGCCACATCACACGGCTATTGGACTTCTTTGGAGCAAATCTCGACTGGGCGAATGCATTTTTGGGTGTGCCAAAGCCATCCATCTCCACCTTTGGATCAACCTCCTATTTGTGAGGTATTTTTCTCATTTCTTTTCGTGTTTTTTTCTCTTTGTTCATCAATTTATTTGCCTAAATTGAAAAATTAAACCAAAATAAATTAAATTATGGCCAATGGAAACAAAAAACCCAATGGAATTGGCCAATGGAAACAAGAACCCCAATGTAATTGGCCAATGGAAACCAATTCCCCAAATTAATCATAAAAATTAAATAATTTTAATTATTTACCAAAATTCATACCCAAAATTCCCATGCCCAATGGAAACCAAAACCCCAATTAACTCAAAAAACAAATAAATTTCACTATTTCCATATGCATATTCACAAGGATCCTTGTATTCCATACCCAAATCCACAAATATGCAAAGTTTGTCAATCACATTGCAAGTTTGCATAAGTAATTTACATGCCCAATGTAAACCAAAACCTCAATTAACTCATAAAAAACAAACGAACTTCACTATTGTGAATCCAAACCAAAATTAACAAATATGCAAAGTTTGTCAATTATGTTGCAAGCTTTCATACAACTAGAAAAAAATCAAGTAGAATTCATATATTCCCCTAAAATACATAAACAAACATGGTAAATCCATTGCATCTATCCGAAATATCGAAGTTACTCTTCCAAGAACATCAATAAACACCTTATAGTTTTGATGAAACTTCCCAATCCAAGTGTTAAAATAAGGTATAGAAGCTTCCTATGCTTTTAACAAATATTTCGTCTTGAACGAAGGGTAGTTTTTGGTTAAGGTCAAGACAACAAAGTTCAACAATAGACTCTATGAATGTGAAGATACATATAGGTAGGTTGATGTATTTGATTAAACATGCCAATCACATACTTTCATACATGATATAATCCAATGGAACCCTTGCAACCATAACATCCATAAAGATATGCTAAATAGAATTTGGAGTAAAAAAAACATCACACTACAACAAACAATTACATATCTAACAAAATCGTTGCCTATACTGGGATTTTATTCATCAACAGTACATTATGCCGCCTATTCTAGGGTCTAGTTGTTGCCTCTACCCACAATCTGGGAGCTGGTCCTATAAAGTAAATAGTCAACACCTCACAATTTCGACGAAACTTCATAATCCAAGCCTTAAAATAAGCTAGAGGAGCTTCACAATCAACATATGCACTCAAGACACTTTATGTACACATGCATACTTAAAAATTGGAATTAACACTTGAATTTAGGACATAAATATGAAATGAAAAAATGTTAAATGTTTATTCTTTACTGTAAAATTCAAGATCAATTTTTAAATTTACATGATAGATTTAGTTTATATGTTGTTATTTGTCATACATTAGTTATACAATTTTTAGTGCTTAGATATGTCATTATATCATGTGTTTATATTTCTAATGATATTTTATTTGTATTTATGATTGTAGTGGCTACTATGGATAGCAATGCAGAGATATTGAGGTTTATTGCCCATTTGAGAGAGATTGGTTCTGCTTGGAGGGATGGAGATGAGCTCCGCTTCTCCTTGTGAGATTCTTTGTTGTATATTGTTGATATGATCGCAAGATCGAATGATGTTTTGTATAGCATCGCATCTTACAGGGAGAAGAAATGACAACAATATGTTGATGGGTTAAGTTACATTAATAAGGTAAAAAGGCTCAAAATAACAAAACAACACATCTATTCATTGTTTAGACTGCCTGGGACGGATGACATTCTAGAGATCAACAGGCCACATATTTCTATTGAGTGGTGCACCTTTCCACCCATCATAGATAGGTGCATGGATAGGTGGTACATGGTTTTTTACATTCCCCCTCATAACAATAGGGAAGTACCGTTGTAATTCCTCCAAAAATTGTATGCAGAGTTTGTGATGGGGAAACATGTCAATTATTTTGAAATGTTGGGATTCTAGGGAGTTGGTAGGGGGATGCCCCAACACCAACCCAATGCTAGGCATAGAGATGCCAATCCACAAATACCTGCACCCCGTGCTTAGATACCGAGGGAAGACATCCCTCATGCACATGACATGGTTTCCCAGACACAGGAGGCATTTTTTACTCTAGCTGAGATGGCCTCTCAACACACGAACACTATTGACTAGAGAGCGCCCTCTTCCTCTGTTGGTGTACAACCACCAGCTTCTGGTGGTGGAGGGACATCTATTGGTGGGGATAGAACGACATCCCATGTGCCTCAGAGCGAGCCACACATCTACACATCGTGTGGGGGACCCTGTTTTGGTCCTGGACCAAGACATGGTACCACTACGATGACTGGTGTTTAGGTAAGGACATTGTTTTAAAACTCTGTTATTGTTCAATTTTTAATTTTTCCATACTATATGTAACATATTAAAAGATTCGTAATATATGCAAGATTTACTCTTGCAAGAGATTGATGCCTCTCATGGGGGTGGTACTGCACCCAGTGTGGTTGTACCCGAGGCCCAAACGACCACCATTGATGTAATATTTAAACACTTGTCATTTTGTTATTACATATAATTTTGTTAATGCATGTGTTAGTCTTGATTAATTTATTAAATTGTCTAATATTTACAATTTTTGAAGTTGCAAGAACCCCACTTAGAACGTGATGTTGGAGACGTTGATACCAACGACATATTCCAAGGTGGAATTTACGATTACTTGAAGAATGTAAGTACATGGGTTATGACTAAATCTTGTTCGAATTATTTAAATTTCTTACTGTACACTCCTTTATAGATCGCTAATATTTATAATTTTTAAACTTGCAGATGCTATTAGCATCTGAAGAGGGGCAAGAAATTGATGGAAGTGGTCACTCCCATGGGGGAGATATGTCCCAGGCAGGGATAAGTATATTACAACATGCTAGTTTTTCAGTACATATTATTCCATCCATTTAAATCCATGTCTAACTATGGTAACACTTGAGTACAGAAATCATCGCAGATCCCTGCACCACCTCTTTGGTTTGGATCTCCTCGTAGTACAAACATAGATAAGGGGGTTGTTTACACCAAACGACCCATTTCCTTGAACAGAGCGGGTGTGCATGAGGATCAACTTACCCATCCCATGGTAATGTACACACTTCCAATGGAAGTTGTTGGTTAGCTATGAATTCACTTCACAAGTGGTTTTTCTTAATGTTATTTTCGCATGTTTACAGCATCAGGATGTAGAGTCATCCATGCCAGACCTTAGTGGGATTGTTGATGCTGCGGTCAATGCTACATCTACAATAGGGATGAGTTACACTAAGGTACATCTACTTGAATATTTTTGAATTTACATTTCATTTGTATTGTTTATGGACATGCACGATGTCTAACTATTTAATCATTTGGTGAATGTAGCCACACCCTGGTCCATTAGTGCACGCAACTGAGGTTGATGTTCAACCTACATCTCCTCTTACTACTGAAGAGTCCCAACGTAATCCCCTAGAAATGGTTTTTTCGGTGAGATGTTCATTTTTACATAATTGATCAGTACTTTCTCATTCATGTACATGTTGATAATTCTTGAGATAATTGACATATTTTTTTTATTCGCAGATGTGAAAACCCCAAATTTTCCAATTTATTTTTTTATTTTTAAATGCATATATTTTCATTCAATACAGTCATTAACTGTTTGATTAGTTCAATGTTATTAGATTCATATATGAAATATCTTTTGACTATGCTTATTTTTCTAGAATAGTTTCTTTTCAAATACTGATTTGTTTTCTATTTGCGGCCACAAGGTGGGATTGTCATGAAAGACTGGGCTTACTTAGCTTCCGAGCTAACGCAGTAGTTTTCCTTCTCTTACAAATATACAGGTAAGATGTTTGGGTCGCTGCTAACAAATCTCTAAAGTATTCAATAACGATTCGCTGTACAAAATTTATTCAGTAAAATTATATACATGCTAGTCAGATTTATCCGGCTTATAAAGGTAAAGCTTTAACTATGATTCCTTTTAAGATCTTACTGATAGAGAATTGAATTCTACTAGTAAAGATGGCAGCTATTTCTCCGACAAGAAAGTAGGATTTAACATTTTTACTGAGTACGAAACTATTGGATGTCCATACTGAATGCAAGTGTAAAATGCAATAGATATTTCTTTACTAGCAGCAAGCATGGTAGGATTACAACATCAAAGATCCAATTTTACTTATTCATAATTACTGCATCATGCCATGATTAGATTTGCAACTGCAATTGTGAAATGATAAGGAGGTTTAAATACCAAACTTATATTTTTCTTACATCAAGAATTAAAAGGTTTACTACTTGATACAAGTAACTTTTAAAGTCTTCCTTTAGTATTTAAAAATATGTATAGTTTAGATTATTATTTCTATTCCACGGTCAATGATTTGATGGTAAATTATAGATCATTCTCATATTTTATTATACTTGAATACCATTTATGATATTCATAACTATACTATCAAGCAAGAAGGCTAATTTACCCAAGCTACCTATAATATACTGGCTTATAAAATCTTTGTAATCTTTGAGCTTGTGATTGACAAAAGACTAAATGTCACAAAATGATTTTATGACTATTAGAAGGATTGTGATTATACAAGCTATGGATGACCATAAGGTTAAGAGTAAAACCATGCACATGATCAATGGATCACTTAATTTGATTATTATAATGCTATAGGCTTTTATATTATTATTCCCTTACCTTCATTGATGAATTAAGGAAATAGATAATATAGACAACAAATAGGTTTATAAACAAACTACGCTATGGTAACTATTATTACTTCTTGCTCTTATATTTCATTAACAAACAATACAACTCTCTATACATAAAATATGAGACCAACGATGAACCAATTCTATATTACAATGTTTTATAAACATTATTCTAATGTTTAACCGATTGATTTTATAACGCAGGTGATTTACTATGGTATAACGGACCTTGTGGAATCCCCACGATATAATTTGGTTTATAAAATCATTGGAGATCTTGCTCGTGGAACTATAATGTTCCTACCCACTGCATGTCAATTATTAAAAGGTTACGTGGGCTCTTCCCAGCCATGCACTGTCATTTAAAAAGGTTTGACTCAAACCCTAGTCGTCATTCCTCCACTACCTTAGGGCCTCAGGCCGCTCTGCAAAACCTCCTGGTCCGTTCCACTGCTTGCATTGTCTATTAACAGTCCCTATGCTGGTTCAATTTCTCGTGGACTCACCTACTGCACTGTGGGTAAGAATACTGTGTCGAAAATCTTGCTGTTGAATGCTGAATAGTGTTTGATTTACTTAGGGTTTCTCCCTTGGCATCTATTGCCAAAACTCGTCACTGTGTAGGCCGTCGCCTTAGCTTAGTGCTACGAATCATCCTCCATCGTGACAAGTTACCTTTTGCTCCAACCAGCTCCTTCTTCTCTGCGGTAAATGAGGGGTTTACCTTTCTTCCTGCTAGTGGTTGTCTTGTTGTTCTTCAGTGGCCGTATTTCTATTAAACTCTAAGGTATATATAGAGTTTCCTTTCTCTTTCTATTCAAAGTATTAGCTTAACAATCAACATTTTAATAAGGTTTTTAATGTTAATTTTATCCTTCGTTGCAGGGTTGGACTTCTCCTCTTGGCGTGGAAGGCACAAGACTTCAACTACTGGCTTCTACCGGTAAGCCTGGTTTTATCCATGGTGTTCTCCTCCTTGCTGGTCCTTTAGGGCAGTTATGAGTTTGGATTCAAGGTGTGTAACCCTCGCGGTTACTTTGGTTCAGTTAGTGAACCTGAACGCTATTAAAAGAGTTTTTATCTCTTCGCTTATCATGGGATCTTTGGTTGTAGCCGAGACTGAAGTTTTGGTTCTTCACTTGCTTACTGTGTGATGTGTACATGTATATTATTGTTTATACAGGCTGTAAAAGCCCTAATTTGGATATGATGTTTATCATCGTGAAGTATAAGGGAGATAAAACTCCTTCCTTTTGATAAACCTAAATGCTTACTTTTAATTTTGACAGGGTTTACCTTGAACTTGGAAATATAAGCTGTTTATACAATTTTTCTTAAACTATATATTTTGTTTACTGTACAGTTTTTGAAACAATTAATTTTTACATGTGTTTTTTTTTTAAAGAAACAAAAATATATAGAATATATAAGCTCGGCCTTATGAGCCTTTCTAAGTTCGGATACCTCCGATTCCTGTAATTTGTTATATGCCTCATCTACTATCTGTAAATTATTTATGGCATTAATAGGTAAGTTTTTTCCTGTACATTAATAGTATATATATTGTTATACTTTTCGAATTATAAGTCTTAATGTTTAATGACATTCTTTATGTAACTGACAGTGTAACCTTAAGTAGAGGTTTTATATTAAAATTTTTGTTAATGATAATAAGATAAGACATTACTGTGATTTCCAAATAATATAAATTTTTATACAGTAATTAATAGGATATTAATTATCACTGATTATAATAACAGTGTTATTCTTCCTGTAATACTTATTACTTTTGTTACTAGTTCTGCTTAGGTTCTTTTATAAGTTTATAAAGTAATAGTAGTTTATTCTCGGTTTAAAAAATAATCTGTTGTTAAGGTATTCTCAAAACTTATTGTTAAATACACTGCACTTATGAAATTATAAGGGTTTGTAGTTATGTTTTATACAATATAATTAAACTCGAAGCTGAGCATACTGTCACTTTGTTAATTGCTTACTGTAGATTAAGCACTTAAATTTTTGCTTTTAATATTTCTTTTCATAAAATTACTGTCAAGGATTCTGTACTCGGTTTGAACCTTGACTTACTAGTTAATAAGAAATTTATAAGTGTTAACTTATAGTTTATACCCTTCAGCTTATACAGGGTCTTTATATTCTTATTTTATTGTATTAATGTTCTTAAGTACTGTTTTATTTACCTCTCAGTACAGAAAGTATAAAGGTTTCAGTTTGTAATTACAGTAATAAATACATTACTTGAAGTTCCATAATGGTAATATTCCTATAGTGTATGTAATAGAAATTTATGGTTGTTAATAAAAGAAAAGACATTATCTCTTGTGAGAGTACAAATGTTTCCATTATTATTTTTTTAGTTATTTTATAACATTCTGTTATTTATTAAGTTATCTATTTGGTTATGATATATA